>PVJC01025797.1:0-24475 GCA_004026665.1 Murina feae | reverse complement strand
ATATTACCCTTTTATTATATAGGATAGAGGCCTGGTGCATGGGTGGGGGCCAGCTGGTTTTCCCTGAAGGGTGTCCCAGATCAGGGTGACGATCCCACTGGGGTGCCTGGCCAGCCTGGGTGAGAAAATGAGGGCTTTTTTCAGACTGGCCACATCCCCTTAAGGGTGGGGGTTCCCACTGGGGTGCCTGGCCAGCCTGGGTGAGGGGCTGATGGCTGTTTTCAGGCTGCCCACAGCCCCTTCAGGGTGGGGGTTCCTATTGGGATGCCTGGCCAGCCTGGATGAGGGGCTGATGGCTGTTTGCAGCCTGGTCATGCCCCCCAGTGGGGACCCTGATCCCATGGGAGTGTTCCAGCCTGGGTGAGGTGCTGAGGGCCATTTTCAGGCTGCCCATAGCCCTTTCAGGGTGGGAGAGTCCCGCTGGGGTGCCTGGCAGCCTGGGTGAGGAGCTGATGGATGTTTTCAGGCTGGCCACACCCCCATTGACCCAAGCTCCCAGCCTCTCCTTTTTTTCTTTCTTTTTTTTTCTGGGATTTATTGATCTTCTTTAATTGAAACTTTGTAACCTTGAGCAGAGCCCAGGGCAGGCCAGGGAGGGCAGGAAGCTTGGCTGCCTCCATCATTGGGGGCAACCCAAGCCTCCTGCTCACTCCAGCTCTGTGTCAGCTACCATTTTAGTTGGGTTAATTTGCATACTCACTCCTGATTGGCTTGTGGGCATGGCTTGTGGGCATGGCTTGAGCATAGCAGAAGGAAGGCTAATTTACATGTTTCTCTTTTATTATATAGGATGATATAGAAATATTTAGTATTGTGCAATGTAGAATATTATTCAGATTCAAGTTACCTTTTTATATACATTTAAAAATAAATTCATATATTTCAAACATAAGATACCTTTATTTTAAATATATGTAGTTTTCCATAAAATTTTCATTAACTATTCCTTTTCCTAAAGGTAGAGTCAAGGAAAGATTTAATAATGCTACTTGGTTAGTGTTAAGACAGTACTCGTTTTGATAAAAACATTAAGCAGTAAGTGGTCAAAGAATGTATTTCCCAAGTGGTTCTATACCCTCTTTTTTTTTTAATCTTCCATTGTCATTTGGTAATTCAGAACATTTTCTGTTTCTATTTCCTACACACTTAACAAAACAGAGGTACTTTTTTCTTTGTTGATTTATACCTAACATATCTCCCACTTGCAATACTTTTTTCATAGTGTAGGCTGAAGACTTCTACACTGTTTGAAGAATTCATGCTAGTGTATCTGAGGATTACACTCCTATATTTATGATGACAAAGCTTTTGAATTTTGTAACAATGAAATCAGATGAGATCTCATAGTTTCTTCTCAACATTTGACTTTGAATTGAATTCTAGCCTAAAGCAAGATTTAAACTATATCTAAAAATTGTGAGCAAATTACTCTATTTTATTGAAATTTTCTTACAGTTTACTCATTGATCAAGTATTCATAAAATCCTTTTAAATCATATCATGTCTCAATTTTGGTTCCTTGAAAGTAGACTGAGGCAGGGATTTGCATGATAAAGTTTTATTGGGAGGGTGTTCTCAGAGGAAGTGAGGAATACAGGACTGGCAAAAGGGAAAAGCCAGATCACAGTGTGGTTGCAAGTGAAGTTTCCATTTATGAATTCTACAAGGGGTTTGGACTGAAGAAGAACCTTCTTGGTTGTCCTACATCATGGCTGTGGGTATATGCATGGTGGGAATGAGGGGGTGGAACATGAACTTGGGAAAAATGGTTCCTTGCAGGTCAGAGTGATTTCCAGTGAGGGCATAGCTGTGAGCCTTCAGAGCTGATGCTCCTGGAAGCTGGAGGATGAGCACATAGGCCCTGAAAAGGAGATCAGGGCCAGGCACAAAATAGGTTTTGGTTAAAATCAGTAAGATACACTAAATCATTGAGGTAGAGCTCGGGAAAGGGGGTAGAATAATAATAATAATAATAAATCTTAATCTTCTTACATCAGGATGTCTACATTTGTCTATAACATAACCCCTTTCTGTCTTATCCTTAAGGGTGTTCATGCATCAGATAGCTTTCCAATAAAGATAAACATGTTCAAATTACCTTGGAAAATAGGGTAACATCATTCTTCTGCTCACAATCTATTATCTTCTGGGCAGTCACATGGCTGCCCAGCTAGAGATAAAATTTCCCAGCCTCCCTTGTAATACCTGTCATCATGTGACTGAGTTCTCAACACTGAGTTGTGAGTAGAATTGATTTGGAAACTTCCAGATCCATTAAAAATGCTTTTATGTAACTATTCTTCCTTTTTCCTCGTGGAAGTTACTGGAACAACTCTGGAAATGTCAAGTTAAAGTTAGCAAAGGTGTCCCCACTCTGTGGAGTAAAGTTCACCTATCTGCCATAGACTGGTACATATGCAAGATATAAATGTCTATTTCTTGTAAGCTGCTCTATTTTAAAATCCATTTGTTAGAAGAATTTAGCTTTTTACCTAATTAAACAAAGAGATTACTTTAAGAAGATACAACAAATAAGGGGTATAGGAATATCCATCTTTTATAAATGGTCAAGAATGGCAAGGCCATTCATGATGCAAATAGCTCTAGGAACCAGATTATCTTGTTTTGGGTTTCTGTTTTGTTTTTTTCCAGTGTAAGATTTCCAATACTCCCTCCTCTGGTTCTGTGATTATAGTGATAAAGTTAAACCTTATCTTAGCTGGCACTTATTAATTTCTCTCTACAGTCCTAGGCCACAACATCTGCTTAGGAATACCTCCTATCTTATGGGGTTTTTTGTTTTGTTTTGTTTTGTTTTGTATTTTTTGTGGGTTTTTGTTGGTTGTTTTTGTTTGTTTTGTTTATTTGTTTGTTTTGTTTTGTTTTTTGCTGATTGCCTACTCTTTGCATGCTTTACAGCTAAAAGAACCCCAAATAGGATACTGACTCTCTGTATGCATCACATTTCAACCTTTTAAGAGAAAAGGTCTAACTGGTTTCCATGGTAATTATTATCCCTGTTGGGCAGAGCATTCATTTCAGACCACTTATGGGCAGCCCTTGGAGCAAGTATTGTAGGAGATTTTGCCAATTTTGGCTGCTCTGCATCCAACATTCTTCCTATTTGTTTAGAGTTTCCACTGTGTGTGTTTTTAGAAGCAGTCACAGAAAGCCAAAAATTTCTTCTCCTTGTTCCTTAAGGAGTGGACACATGAACTAGGTTCAGAAACTCAGGTGCTTCCACCAGGAGGAAATGACATAAAGTCCCAGGGCCAGTTACAGACTATTTGCAATGGTGGCAATATGGTACCTGAGATGTTCCTTTGGCAATATCTCCTGCTGCTGCTATACTCCTGTTTCCAAGGAATGCTTTTTTTTAAAACTTCCTTTAAATTATATAAGCTTTCCCATACCTGTTCCCCTTTCAAAAAAAATCTTTTCTGATAATTTAGCAATTTATCTTGATGTACCCAAGGTCCCTATTGTAGTGGGTATTGGCACCCACCAGTGGTCCAATTAGCTGTGGCCCAATTGTCAGTGACATATGATTGGCTTTCTTCAGAAATTGTGGCATGAATGATGCAGCAAATCTGATGATATTAGGGTACATTCATTAAAAACTATCTCTATATATAAAAGGCTAATATGCTAAGTGTCCCCCTACCATCCATACAGTTGCTATGATGTGCACTGATTACCTGGGGGCAGATGCTCAACACAGGAGTTGCCATGATGTGCACTGGCCAGCACCACGGACCTGGTGCTGACACCAACACTCAGCTTTCCCCAAGTGGGACACAGGCCCCACCTCTACCCCGGAGCGACACCCACCAAATTGCAGCCAATGCTGCCAAGACCCCATAGCGCAAAATGCAGCCAAAAGCCCAGCCCAGTCCGGAAATTGTCTCTGTGGGCTTCAGGTAATGATGTCACGTAGCAACACCTGGCTTCCTCTCCCTAGCAGCTAGCCTCCTTGCACTTTCTTCAGCCCAGGAACACAAGTAAAAATGTTTTACACTTTAATCAAATGTCTATGAAGCGTTTTCTCCTGCCTCATTTCATTTGATCCTCACAGAAGTCCTGGAGTAGGTAGATAGGAGACTCTGTGGATTCCTATTTTCTTTTCATTAGCCAGAAAATGGAGATTTAGAAAGCTTAGAAACTTGACCTGACTGAAAAGTAATAAGTGGTGGGCCTTGAAAATGACTTCAGGTTTTCTCACTGCACAGAATATAGCCAAACACTGATGCAGTTAAATATTTTACCCTTTGGTCTCCCTGCATGATCTACAATAATAATCTGCTTTGTGTTGATATTTACTGCTGACAATTACCTGAAAGAGAAGTTGGGGTGCTTCACTGGGCTGGAAAAAGTTTAGCTAAATCAGAAAGCAGGTCTAATTAAGCAAGTGTATTCTATATATATAAAAGCCTAAGTTGACTCACACATATGTGATATAAAGCTCTCGCTGACGCCAGTCGCATGGGTGTGTTTCCATCTGTCATTGTCGATTGTGAATTTGGTTGACACTTCTATTATAGAGAAAGGGCAAATAGTGATATTAATTTGCGAGAAACGAGTAAAATCAGATCCACCAGGGAGACTGTCAATGGACATGAGGAAACATAACTTGGAACCGGCAAAAATAAAAATGTTTTAGGTCGTTGTCATGTGTGTGCCGCTCATAAACTATGAAGTGAAATGTGGCACATGTGCAAGTTTTGTAATGTACCCCTGCACAAAGGAAAGTGTTTTGAACGCCACCACACAGTGGCAAGAAAATGCCCGCTTACAAAGTCTTAAAATATTTCTTCTAATTAATTTCCTTTCAATGTGCACAAATTCATGCACTGGGCCACTAGTTAAAATATAACAGAATAATAGAAAAAGACATGTCTTTTTGCATGCACTAGCTTACTTTTGTAAACAAAGAGCAAAAGTGCAATAACGTTAAAAACACAACAAATTCATCCAGTTATTAAAAGTTTCTCTTAGTAGGGTTTCAAGTCCAGGAGAGGAAAGGAAAGCCAGCCCCTCTTCTGCTTACACTCAGCAACTCTTCACTGGTTACTGGAGGTGAGCACTGTGACTCTAGCTAGAGCTTAAACCCTAAAACAAAGTTAAAAATTCATTGTCTGAAAAAGCCAACATTAATGTTCATCAGTTTACTCTTCACAAATATCATAACCCACAACAAGTATTTTATATATTGCCTCAGACAGGAGCACAAAATCTATTCCCTGGAAAATAAATATAATTGAGTATTATAACAAAATATTCTATGTTTTAAATAAGCCTAATGGCCATTTCAGAATACACTTCTTTCTGAGATTTCTGAAAATCATCGCTATTAAACTATGTTGCTCTAATGTGGGCAAGTGGTGGATATAGCTCTTCTTAAAAGCTTTAGATAAATGACATGGAGTCTGTAAAGAATTTTAATGACTGACTTTCTGAGTCTTAATGTTACACAAGGTAATTGAACTAATATCACACTGATCAATCAAGATCCACCTTTTATTTCCCCTATTGGTCCTTTCATTTTTTTCACTTTTAAGATTTACAACAGTACTTTGCTAAGCAATGGAAAATATATACATATTCATGATAATGTAAGCACTATTGATTTTCCATTTTCAGAATCAACCATATTAAAACATATAGCAGATTTGCTTATGAATATAACAAAAGTGAATATAACAGTTCTGACAACTATGCAGTAAAAGTACAACTGGCAGAATTTGAGAAATGGGAGTAGGTGTGAGAGAAAAAATAAAGGTAAAGGTCATGCAATAATAAACTATGTTTAAAAAATGGGAGTGGAAGGATAATGAAGAAAATGGATGGAACCCAGAATAGAGGTTTAAATTTATCAAAGAGATTTAACGTTACTGAAGAAGGACCGAGACAACAGTGAAAAAAGGGAGACTGAAGAATTAGAAGCACATAAAATGTTCATGTTTAATTTAATGGACAAGTAATATGCGATATCTGGAGCTGACAAACCTAAATTTGATTTTACTTTGCATTTGAACATGGCTTGGTAATAGGTATTGATATGTAGATATTCTGCTAATCGCCCATATGCTTCCATAGCCCAGTAGGGCCCATAATATGGCATTGGGCTGTGCTGCATTACACCTAGGTTGAAATAATACAAAGTTGCAGTCTACCACTTACAGTTCCTTTCCCACTTTTTCATTTCCTCTTTGCTTTCGCTTTTTAAAAAATCTTGTTTTACTGCAAACACATTGATAAGAAATGGATTATGGATATGGGTTATAATTCCCCTGGGTCTAGTATGGCAGAAAACAAACCCCTGGAAACTACTGAGGTCCCAGTAGGTTGTTTTTTGTTTGTCTGTTTGTCTTCTTGTCTGTCTTATTGTCCCTTCACAGGCGATGAAAATGCAGACAGTCCTTTCATAGTCATCTTCATTTCCAAATGCAGAGAGCATTTCCATCTCCTCCCATTGCCATTTGTAAAAGCTGTCACTGCTTCACTTCTATTTCTTATTCCTCCTTTTTCTCTTCCTTTCTCTCTCTTCTTGCTTTTCTCAGTATTTTTTGTAAGAAGGCTGATTATGTAAATCTATGTATATATAGATATGCATAGAGATTACACACAAATATATATAAGTATATATGCACACATATACATATGTACATGTTGCCCATGTACTCTCGTAGACAGCAAATATAATATGCAACTCTGCATATCACTTACATTATTTTTATTTCAGTTTTGTGATAATATTGCTGAATAAACAGATAAGTTTCCTTACAGTCAGTGACATTGGACTGGAGTTTTAGAAACTATTAGCAGTTTTTTTACTCCAGTAAATGTTTGAGAGTGAGAGAATGTTGGTTTAAAAAGTAGTAGAGTAGATCCTTAAAGTAAGGGCTACATTTTTTTCCCTAGAAAAGAAGTATATTTGCCATCCAATGCACACATTGTTGGGCAATCTACTAATAAGGACTTTTTATAATTGTTAATAAAGAATGTTATATTTCAACAAGATAGAGACATCATACAAAATATAATTCAGAAAGATAGGATTACAGATGTATGATAAAGTGAGATCAGGACAGAAAAATGTAAGCTGATACATCTGGCAAAGAAAATTTGTAGATATAGATAATTTATAAAATGGAGAATCTTGGCAAAATATTAAAAATGAGCTTTAAATGTAATCATCAGACAAAATGTATTAAATGGTTGTGATGCGAGCTTTCAATAAAATATGTTGAAACCAAGGTGCAGGGTATAGTTCTGGATACCACATTGCAAAAGATTGCTTTTTCTGATAGTGTGTAATAGTTGAAGTTATACAGTAATATCAAGATGAGCTAGTGGTCATCTGAATGATTTCAATAATGACTTTAAGTTGTATATTTCTGGAAGGCCGAGTTTGTTTAGCTCACTCTGGGATGCTTAGCATTTCAGTGTGTATAGCTTAAAGTCCTTTACTGATGCTTTGAAATAATGGCTATATCTAATATTAGAAACACTGCCTATATTATAATAGCAAGAAGATCCACCAGAATGTTTCCTTCAAGAATGATAAATCTCACAGTCATTTTCCACTGTGGCTCTAAGGGTCTTCAAAGTCAGACAGTGCTACTACAATACAGTTAAAGATAGCTAACAAGTAGGGACAAGGAAATTAAAAATGTAAATATAGCAATTATTTACTTGAAAGCAAATGTTGAATTGCCTTTAAAATATTTTTAGTCTTTTTTAAGAAGAATCTGCCACATAAGAAGCGAGTCCTTGGGCTACCATAGTGGGGGACAGTGGCCTCGTAGTTCCCAGGACTCCATCAGGCAACCACCTTTGCAAACTTGGCGAATGTGTTGGAAATTTTCACATCACTACTTCCTCATTAAAACACAGAAAGACAGTTCTCTTTCTTCCTCTGCAAAAGTTTTGGTTGTTGGTGAATTTCCACAGAATGGCTGGCTTCTAGGGATTCATCGTCCTGTCTAACCATTCCCTCAATAGCTGGCCCTCAATGCCATCGCTTTGCCACCTACAAAAAAGCAAATCCATGAATGTTCTTTCTTGGTTTACCTATTATCTACTTTTCTACTTCTTTCAAGCAATAATTCACCACTTCCAGGGGCCTTTCCTAGCAAGCACTATCATAAAGTGAGTCTTAAAGGCCATCAGAATATAAGAACTATGAGTTGGACCAGATTATCATGTCTGCTTGTATGTTTCTTTAGATTAGTCTATCATTCTTTTTCATATAAGTATATCCTACTTCCCCAGCTAGACTATAGGCCCCTTGAATGGGAGTGCACTACATTTTATATACTCTTGAGCTACTGCAGGTTTGTGTGTGGTGTTTTTTTTTAATCTGGGCATTCCATAGGCACTATTCGAGACACTCAATAAATTAATATAACCTTAAAGATTTATTTGGTCCATTTATATTGTCTGCGCTGTGCCTCTCATCATATCTAACACCTAGACCTGGGCGAAAACTTTGAACAGTTTCTGGACCAGAAGTGCTTAATACATATTTGTTGGCAAAAAGAAATAATATATACTTTAAAATATTTTTAATTTTTAAAAGGTACATTTTTAACATGGAAATTTTCCTTTCTCTTTTCCTAGTCACCTTAACCTTTTCAGACAGATCATAAGGATCTCTCTCAAAGAGACTTCAATCTGCATTTTAGCTCTTGTAGCCAGATTGGGGAGGGGTGGGCAGGAGGCTCTCGATTCTGATTTAATTTTGTGCTGAGATTTGGACATGATTCCTTTGGCACTCACCCCTAAATGGCGCTCTGGGTAGACTAAAGCATATAAGGTAGGGTTTCATTTTCATACTCTTTTTTTTTCTGTTGAAGGTGTCTAAAGCCATTACTTTGTAGGAGGCAGCTTGCAAGCCTCTGCTATGAAATGCATAACATTTTATGTTTAAACATCACATTTTTTGCAACCCCTCCCAAGAGCCTAGAAAAGATACAATACCAAATCAGAGCTGACACAGCCTCCGGGTGGTTTCTCTACCCTAGATTCTAAAACTATAATAAGCTGGAAAAAATATATGATTTCTTAAACCTTCCTCTGACTTAAAGATAATATCAGAGAGAACAAATAAATTTATAGCAAAAACACTAATAAGTTAATTGTCCTTTTACTTCTAATTATATCAGCTATCTGGCTCCTGTGATTTATAAAGTTGTGGTTTGATTAGGTGACCCCTTTTCATCTTGCTGGTAATTAGACTCTGGGATATCCACTTACCCTTCTGGATCCTAAGTAAATATTTTGATTGCATACCAGACTGTTTACAGTGCTTTTAGCCTGGTACCCACTGTGAGGACATAAAGTTAAACCCACTTTACAGCAATTATGAAATTAGAGATTAATTACTCCCGTTGGATTGGAAAGATTTTGTTCCAATAAGATGTAAATTGTCCAGAACTAATAGTCTCAGACAAACACAGTTTATGTGGCAATACAGTAATCCAGAGGAAAAAGTGATTAAATAAATTAGACATCGTAGTATTCACTAAGGCTTTGACTTACACACCCAACTGATGCCGGTAAAATGCATCAAATGATTTTAAGGAGATAGAAAACTAGTCCATCTCAATAGCACCCAAGATCCAGAAAAGCAAGTGCTTTGTCCTAGAGACACTGTAGGCACTGACCAAGCCAGTGAAGACCAACATGCTAGTCTCCAGGGCAGCTTTCCTTCTCCGGGGCGCCATGCTGCCTCCTCCTGAGGGACAGCCAATGTGCTTATTTCCATGGCACACCACCCATACCCAGCACCAGCTCCACCCTGATCTGCTCTTGATGAAAATCCAGCACAGCCCAATCAGGAGAACTCAGTCACTGTCTGTCAGCTTCCTTAGTCCCCCAGGACCATTGACAGGGTTCCTGCATGAGGCTTAAGATTGATTACATTCACGAAGCCACTGCTGAAACATTCCCAGTAAGAATGAAAGAGAAGAAGGATAATGTTGGCATGAGAATTTGCAGGGTCTTTTGGAAGACACAATGTTACTGAGAACATTGTGTGTGTGTGTGTGTGTGTGTGTGTAAATTTATCTTTATTGTTGAAAGTATTACAGATGTCCCTCTCCCCCCCACACTCCCCCTGTTGACCCCATCTATTCCACTCCTGCCCCCTCCCCAAGCCTTCAAGGTGTTGTCTGTGTCCATGGGTTATACATACATTTATGCTTATAAGTTATTTGGTTAATCTCTTCCCACCCATCCCTCTTCCCTCTAGGATTCATCATGTCTGTGCATGCTTCCATGTCTCTTGATCTATCTTGTTCATCAGTTTATTTTATTCATTAGCTTTCATGTATAAGTGTAATCATGTGATACTTGTCTTTCTCTGACTGGGCTTATTTTGCTTAGCATAATACTCTCCAGTCTCTCCTTGCTGTCTCAAAGGGTATTTTTGTATTTTTAATTCAATAAACAGCCATTGAATAAATAATATATGCTATATTTCACCCTTGTGAAACCCAAATATTTTAGGTCCCCAGTAGCCTGTGCCCACAACTGAAGACATGTTACTGTGGTAGCTCAAACAGTGGCCTCCTAGGTGACTATAGGATGTCAGTCCCCTATTACTGGTTCCCCAGTCCTTTACTCTGCAAGGGAATCTCCAGGAGAAACAGGCTGTATCTCATCCCTGTCCACTCTGTCCTGGCACTGCTAATTCTACTGTATTGTCATGTCCCTTCTCCATAAGTCCCATCAGCTTTAGAAGAGGATTCTCAACATTTTGCTCCAACCTACACACCCCTATGTAATCATCCGCAGCCTTCCCATCTGAGGTCCCCTGTTACCACCCCTTTGCCTGCTCCACTCCAAGGCTGGCCTGTTAGCTTTCACTCACAGGTGGTTCTGATTACTCCACAGGCTCCTGCATTAATGGTTCCCTCTGCCTAGGACATGCTTCCTCAGGGATTCCTTCATCTAATAAATTCCTTTAATCGCAGTCCAATATCACAATCTAAATTAACAACCTGGTGGTCTAGTGGTTAGGTTTCAGCATTCTCATTGCTGTGGCTTGGGTTCAACTCCTGGTCAGGGAATGCCTTTCTTTGCTAATCAATGAGTATAAAGTTTCAGTTATGCAAGATGAATGAAGTCCTAGATATCTGCTATACAACAAAGATGACGAAATAGTATGTTGCACTGAAAAACCTGCTAAGAGAGCAGATCTCATGTGAAGTGTTGCCATCATAAAATAAAACTTATGTTTAAAAGTAAATTAGCTATTCAACACCCTTCAATATATCACCCATCATTCTATTTTCTTCATCACACCGATAACTCTCTAAGAAAAATGTGACGCAAACCACAAAGGCAGTGTTAAAGTTTCTAGTAGTAGCTTTTAAAAAAGAAAGAGGTGAAATTATTTTTTTTATTTTATTGAATTTATTAGGGTGACGTTAGTTAATAAAATTATACAGGTTTCAGGTGTACAATTCTATAATTCATCATTTGTATCTTGTACTGTGTGTTTATCACCAAAAGTCAAGTCTACTTCTATCACCCTTTATCCCCAATTTACCCTCTTCTACCTCCAACCACCCACCTTCCTTCTGGTAAATTAGCATACTGTTGTCTATATCTAAGAGGTTTTTTTGTTTATTTTTTTTGCTTAATCCCTTCACTGTTTTTACCAAGTCACCCAACCTCTCTCCCCTCTAACAGCTGTCAGTCTGTTTTCTGGATCTATGAGTCTATTTCTATTTTATTTGTTTATTTTGTTCATTATATTCCACATATAAGTGAAATCATATGGTATTTGTTTTTCTCTGACTGGCTTACTTCACTTAGCATAATACTCTCCAAGTGCATCCATACTGTCACAAAAGGTAAGATTTCATTCTTAACTAGCTGTACCCAGCTTCCCATTGCTGTGGCTCAATCTGGCTAAATAGAAAAGAAAGAAAAGAGAAAGTGCACATTTCTAATATGTTTAATTGTACAATGCTTGTGGGTATACAATGCGCTCTCCAGGGTGGCTGCCCTGGCATGCCGCTGCCCCCGCCTTACCCGACTGGTGTGGCCTCGCATATGTGCACCTCTGCAGCCTGGGCCCTTCAGTGCGGGCCTGCAACCCCGCTCCCCACCAGCGACCCATGCTCCTCGCCCCATGCCCGAAGCGGCCCAGCCACTCCTGACTCCCCTTATCCGGGGCCCTCGCTGAGCCGCCCAAAAGCTGGAGGAAAAAGGAGCCAAGGAAGCTCCCCCGCCCTCGCCCACCACGCTCCCCGTGAGCCCTTGGCCACTGGCGTGGGGGGAACCGTGGCAGCTGCCCATGCCCCCAACCCCAACCCAGCTCCGGCCAAGGCCCAGCCCTGCGCTGGTTGATATTTCCCAACATGATAATTGGCACGCCAATTTTCAATTGCAGTATGTGTGGTGGCGTCCCTGGCAGATCTAGTGAATTCCAAAATTCTGTTGAATAATTAACCAGTTCATCTGCTTCCACAATAGTGTCGACGGACTTGTATGTGTCTGCCTGGCTTTGAATGTTAGACTGAATAATATTGTTAAGTTTGTAGTGTGTGTTGCTTTTATGTCCAACAGATGGCACTGTTTTTCAAAAAGCATGTTTTTACCTATCACAGGTGTGAAAATAAAACATGCACATATTTGAATGCACACTGTATCAAAATTTCAAAGCAATCGGTAAAGAACTTTTGGAGATTTGAGATTTTGAACAAACGAACATTTACATTTTTATTTATGTATATTACAGCCAAATAGTATTCCATTGTGTAAATGTACCACTGCTTTTTTATCCACTCATCAGATGGATACTTGGGCTGCATGCAAATCTTGGCTATCTATACTAATAAAAGGGTAATATGCTAATTAACTGGATAGACTGGATGTCTTCAGAATGTCCTTCCAGATGCCCTTCCAGACAAAGCCACAGTGGTGGTGGCCAAGGCAGAGGCAGTTAGGGGCAATCTGGCTGGAGGGGAGAGCAGTTAGGGGCGATCAGGAAGGCAGAGAGGTTAGGGGCAATCAGGCAGGCAGGCAGAGAGGTTAGGGGTGATCAGGCAGGCAGGGAGCAGTTGGGGCATCAGGCAGGCAGCCAGAGTGGTTAGGGGTGATTAGAAAGGCAAGCAGAGGGGTTAGGGGTGATCAGGCAGGCAAGCAGGCAGAGTGGTTAGGGGCAATCAGACATGCAGAACAGTACCATATTTTCTGGCATATAAGACTATTTTTTAACCCAGGAAAATCTTCTCAAAAGTTGGGGGTTGTCTTATATGCTGAGTGTCATCTTACAGGGCAGGTGCTGAAACTTCTGAGCCAGACTGGAAAATCTGCAGTCACCACATACAGTGGGGGGAGCTCAAAAACAGCCGCACTCCATTCATTTCAATGGAGCTGGATGGAGACCACAAGTGTCTCCGGTTGGCCCCTTTTTGTGCTGCATACGGTCTCTGTCTAGACTTTTTAACCCAGGAAAATCTTCTCAAAAGTTGGGGGTCGTCTTATACGCCCAGTCATCTTATACGCTGGAAAATACAGTAAGCGATTAGGAGCCCGTGGCCCTGGATTGGGAGAGGGATGTCCCATATTGGAGAAGGTGCAGGCCAGGCTGAGGAACTCTCCACCCTGTACACAAATTTCATGCACCAGGCCTCTAGTTGTAAATAATACTAAAATGAACATATGGGTGCATATATTCTTTTAAATCAGTGTTTTGGGTGTATTCAAATATATTCCCAGAAGTGAAATCACTGGGTAATGAGGCAGTTCTATTTTTAATTTTTGAGGGAACATTGTTTTCCACAGTGGCTGCACCAATCTGCGTTCCCACCAGCAGTTCAAAGGAGTTTCCTTTTCTTTGTAACCTTGCCAACACTTGTTGTTTGTTTATTTATTGATGACTAGAGACTCAATGCCTGAAATTCATGCAAGGGGCTCGGCCCTTGCAGCCATGCAGCTTGCCTTGGCCCTTACAGCCCTGGCTTCATCCAGGAAGGTAGTCTAGAAGGACATCCGGCTATCTGTCTAAGTAGCATACTATGCTTTATTTTATTATTATAGACTAGGGGATCAGTGCACAAAAATTTGTGCACTCGGGAGGGTCTCTCAGCCCGGCCTGTGCCCTCTCGCAGTCTGGGACCCCTTGGGGGATGTCCACCTGCTGGCATGCCTGGCCAGCCTGGGTGAGGGTCTGATGGCTGTTTTCAGGCTGGCCAAGCCCCCCAGTGGAGACCCTCACCCCATGGGGGTGTGGCCAGCCTGGATGAGGGGCTGAGGGCCATTTTCAGGCTTCCCACAGCCCCTTAAGGGTTCAGGTCCCTACTGGGGTGCCTGGCCAGTCTGGGTGAGGGGTTGAGGGCCATTTTCAGGTTGCCCACAGCCCATTCAGGGTTCTGGTCCCTACTGGGTTGCCTGTCCAGCCTGGGTGAGGGGCTGAGGACCATTTTAAGGCTGCCCACAGCTCCTACTGACCCAATGTCCCAGTGAGGCTGACTGGAATCATGTTTCTGGGGGTTATTTATCTTCTATAATTGAAACTTTGTTACTTTGAGTGGAGGCCTAGGCAGACACAAAGCCTCCTATTTGCTTCAGCTACATGGCTTCTATAATTGAAACATTGTTTCCATGAGCAGGGGCCCAGTCAGTTTATTCCTGGTGCAACAGAAGCCTTAGTTTGCTGTAGCTCCGTGGCTGCCGGCTGCCATCTTTGCTGGGTTAATTTGCATACAGCCACTCTGATTGGCTGGGGATGTGGCTTGGCTGGTGGGCATGGCTTAGGTGTCTCAGAGTGATGGTTAATTTGCATATTACTCTTTTATTAGATTAAATAGCCCTTTTGACAGATGTGAGCTGATATCTCATTTTGGTTTTAATGTGCCTTTCTCTGATGTTAGTGACATTGAGCATCTTTTCATATGTCTAATAGCAATCTGTATGTCCTCTTTAGAAAAATATCTACTTAGGTCATTTGCCCATTTTTTAATTGGATTATTTGGGGGTTTATTGGTGTTCAGTTGTATCACTCCCTTGTAAATGTTGGATATTAAAGCCCTTTTCAAATGTATCATTTGCCAATATGTATTCCCATTCAGTGGGCTGTCTTTCATTTTGTTGATGGTTTTGATTTCCTTTACTATGCAAAACTTTTAATCTTGATGTAGTCTCATTTGTTTCTTTTTCCTTTTGTTTCCTGTGCCCAAGAAGACATATCAGAAAAAAATACTGTTACAAGAAATGAAATTTTACTGCCTATGTTTGCACATTAATATAGGGCAGCTAGGTCATGACAGGTGTGTATGGCAGCCACAAGAGCCATTTCTCTCAGCTACCACTTAGGGATTTTGCCAAGACCACTCTCTTTCTCTGCGTGGATTCTCACCTTAGAACCCCACGAACTTCCAGTACTTTTTTTTACCTCTACTCTCCTTTGTTATTTAGGGTTCTCTAGAATAAAACAGAATCAATAGGATAGGTGATAGATAGATAGATAGATAGATAGATAGATAGATAGATAGATAGATAGATAGATAATAGATAGATAATTGATAGATATATATAGAGAGAGAGACTGAAATTATAAGGAATTGATTCACACAATTATGGAGGCTAAGAGGTCTCATGAGCTGCTGTGTGAAAGCTGAGGACTCAGGAAATGCAGTGGTATAAGTTCCAGTCTGATACAGAACACTGGTATTCCAGCTCTAGAGTCAGGCAGTGAAAGAGAATGTTCCCTTTCTTTGTTGTATTCTATTCAAGCTCTCAACAGATTAGATGATAGCCACCCACAGGAGGAGGGAGTGTGGGAGGGGGGAGGAGGGGGATCTGCTTTACTCAATACATTGATTCACATGCTGATCTCTTCCAGAAACACCCTCGCAGACACACCCAGGACATAATTTCTGACCAGATATCTCCATATCCTGTGGCCCAGTCAAAGTGACACATAAAATTAACCATCACACTTCCCATGTTTGTGTATATCTGAATTCCAATTATTGACATTGCCTAATTCTTGGCAGTTGTAGCAAGATTAAGAGATCATTGAGAAACATGCAGCACATATAGTATATGACATATGACACATAGTAGGCACTCAATAAATATTTGTGAATTGAAAGAGTAGATGAATAGATGATGTTCCTTAGGCCAGGTATAAATCAACTGGGAGAGGGGAAGGGGAATGGTTATATTCTGTTACCTCTTAAGTTCAGCCTCACTCTGACACACGGTGTCATGAGCATTTCAAAAGTAAGAACCTTAGCCCTAGCTGGTCTGGCTCAGTGGATAGAGCATCGGCCTGCAGACTGGAGGGTTCTGGGTTGGATTCTGGTCAAGAACACGTGACCAGATCCCCAGTAGGGGGTGTTCAGGAGGCAGTCAATCAATGATTCCCTCTCATCATTGATGTTTCTCTCCCTCTCCCTTCCTCTTTGAAATTAATAAAAAATTATATTTTTCAAAAAAAAGACCTTAAAGCCCTTGTCCTCAATTAGATTATAGTTCGTAGAGGTGATAGATAAATACATAGATTATTATACTACATAAAATCCCATAGATAAGCCATGTGGCCCAGGAAAGCATGGATCCTCCAGAGGCTGAAGCAGGAAGGACACCAGGTTAGGATTATACAGAACTAGGTTCAAATCCTACCTCCGAGGCTGGGTAACTCCATAACCAAGGGCAAGTTATTCTCAACCTTTCTTCATCCATAAAGATAAAATTTACTACAGGATGAGTTTCCTTCTCCCTCCCAACTCTCTGGTCATTCTCAGGTCTCCTAAGTTAGGAATGAGCAGGCTGGTTCTCAAGAAACAAGCACAGAACTATTCTCCCTCTCTACCCTCCAAAACAGCTCAGAGAAGGATGTTTTTACAGGTGCGGCCTTTAAATATCTCACCATAAAGGAAAGCTATTTTGGTGGGGTTTCTATGGGGATTTATTTGTTTATAATCTGGAATAGTTCTGAAAAAGAAACCATCAATGTGGTTTAAAAATGGTTTACTCTACAGCAGACTTAATAGCAGAAAATTACGCTTGCATTACACAATATAAACTTCTCTTCATGTTTTAAGACTATGAAATTTTAAAATAAATAGCTTCTTTGTGTTTTATTCTTTTACACTATTAGCAAAAGCACAAAAAAAGAAATATATGCTATTTGGGTAGGCCGTGAGGAGTAATACCTTTTGGAGGAGTGAAACTTTTTGTCTATGGCAGGGAAGCAAAGTTACCAAAATTATTTTAAAATAAAAATTAATGCAACCACTAAAAACCAAGCCCAACACCAAAGCAAAAACAAAACAAAACAAAACAAAAAAACCTGTACCTGTCACATGTTCTGAAGTGACCAAGCTGATAGCGATCTCATAAACATTATGGCTGCAAATTTTAAGTGGACCCTTGGAGCTTCCACTTATGACTCAATCTCCTCTCTGAGCCAACTATTTCATATTTTCCTCTTATGAGTTGAATTGCATCCCCCTAAAAAAGATATGCTGAAGTCTTAACCCCTATACCTCAGAATGTGACCTTGTTTGGAAATAGGATTGTTGCAAATGTAATTGGCTAAGTGAGCTCATACTGAAGCAGTGTGGGCCTCTCACATGATATGACTGTTGTCCATGTATAAAGGGGAGAGAGGCACCCAGAGGAAAGAAGCCATGTGACAACAGAGGATGGAGAGAAAGTGTGTAAGCCAAGGAGTGCCAAGGGTTGCTAGCAAACCACCAGAAGCTGGGAAGAGGCGAGGAAGGCTTCCCCTACAGTTTTCAGAGGGAGCACAGGCCTGCTGACACTTTGATTTCAGATCTCTGGACTCCGGAATGTGAGAAAATACATTTCTGTGCCACCCAGTTTGTGGTACTTGGTTACAGCAGCCCTAGGGATCTAACACATTTCCCCTCACTCTTCCAACATACATCATTCCTTCAACTTCTCACCAGCCGTGACAATCAGCTGATATACTTCAGTGAGAAAGTAAAAGTAATGGTAAAATTGTCTGCATTGCCCCTCCTCACCCCAACCAAGTCAGCTACATTGATGCCTTCTCTCCTGTTCTAAGGAATGCACTGTCCCTGCTCCATTTAAGGCTAGCCTACCTACCCCACCCCCGCCTGTTCACTGGGCCTTTCTCTCTCTCTCTCTCATCTACTCTAGCACTTCACTCTTGCAGTTACATCCATCTGCTCCTACATCATCTAAATTTTCCTTCCAACTGCATAATTCTATCATCAAAGAGACATGCTTTAAAATGCTTTAAAAATATGTAGGGCAGGGAGGAAGGAAAGAAGGAAGGAGAGAAGGAAGAAAAGAAGGAAGGAAGGGAGAGAGGGAGGGAGGAAGGGGGTAGGTAGGGAGGGAGGGTGGGAGTAAAGAAGGGGATCCTTTCTCTTTTTTTAATATATTTTTATTCATTTCAGAGAGGAAGGGAGAGAGAGATAAAAACATCAATGATGAGAGAGAATCATTGATTGGCTGCCTCCTGCACACCCCACACTGGGGATTGAGGCCACAACCTGGGCATGTACCTGACCAAGAATCCAACCATGACTTCCTGGTTCATAGGTCAACACTCAACCACTGAACCACACCAGTGGGATGGGATCCTTTTCTTGATCCCACATTCCCTTCCAACAATAGGCCCATGTCTGTGCCCATCCCTAGAGAAACATGTCAGAATTGTTGTGTATCCTTACAGACTCCACTTCCTCAACACTCATGATCTACTAAAATAATTCTTTACAAAGTTAAAAAGGACCTTCACCTTGGGCTCTCACTCCTTACCCTACTTGACCTCTCAGCTATTTTTTTCCATAGTTGATCACTCTTTTTTAGACATTCTTGCCATTTGGCTTCTAGATATACCATATTCCCTAGTGTCCATTGTTGGCTGCTCTTTCTGCAGATCTCAAAGTTTTCGAGTCCCCAGGCCCCATACCTTATGAGATTTCATCTAATAAGCTAATAACTAACATTTGTTCCTCCAGCCAAACCTCTGCTTTTACCTACAGATTTATAGTTTCAGCCACCTGCTTCTCATTTCCATGTGGATCACTAACAGGGATCTCAAGTATGGCATGCCCAAACCTGAATTCTATTGACTCCCAAACTCTTCCTCCAGCAGCATTTCCCATCTTGTAAGTGACACATTAATCCAGTCGCTCAAACTCAGAAATTATCCTTCTTTCCTTCTCTCATAGCTCACATTCAATCTGAAAAAAAAAAAAAAAAAAAAGTTGACTCACCCATCAAAATGTAGACTAAGTCTGCTATTTACCACTTTCACTGCTTACACCATAGACCAAGCCACCATATTTTGCCTGGATTGTTGCTATAGCCTTTTAAATGGCTGTCCCATTTCTTCTCCTGTAGCATCTTTTCTATGAAGAAATACTCTTTTTACTCCTCATCTCTCTCCTGCCTCTCATGGCTTCCTATCATGCTGCAAAGAAAATCCAAAGTTCTTTCCATGGCCAAGAAAACTCGACATGACTAAGCAGTGCTCATGTCTCTGATAAAATCGCCTAACACTCTCCTCTTTACTTACTCAACTCCAGCAGCCCTTGAAGACACCAAATTCATTGTTACACTAGTACTTTGGATCTTCTTAGTCCATGACCCTGGAAAATGCTTTGTCCTGAGATTCCCTGTCTCATTACCTCATTTAGTTCAGGTTTCTAATCTTGCGCCACCTCCTCAAAATAAAACTTTCCTGGTCATCTGATCTGGAATCCCCTATTCCATTGTCACTATCTCTGACACTGCTTTGTTTCCCTTTCCGCCCCTTGCCACCAACTGGCATTAAACATTTGTTGACTCATGTGTTTGTGATTAATCTCTCCCCTAGAACATAAGCTCTACCAGAGCAGGGACTCGGTCTTCATGTTGTCTTATCCCTAATAAGGAAAGCAATTCTTGGCACAGCATAGATAATCAATATATGAGTGTTGACAAATGAATGTCTGAGTGACTTTTCTTCCTTTTGATACTTATTAAGATTCAAAGGGATGTTCCTTCAGGTAGAAAAAATAGATCTTACTAGTAGTGATTAGAATAATTAATGGAGCCTTACGAAGCTGTATAATAAGCAGAGGCTCTTTTTTCCTGTGTGTGATTATTAGGCAGATAGTTTCAATGTTTTTCAGTATTAGAGTAAAGAAGTATTTAGAGTAAAGAAGTATTGAGTAAAGAAGAAATATATAGTTTTGCTTGGTTGCAAAATCAGCAAGGGCCATATGTAAAGTTGTTATTTAGAATAAGATGTTAAAATGCCAAATTAAAAATATATTTAAAAAGCAAGGAGTGATAGAAGAAAATAGATGTTCTTTGCTTTGCATTTACTATAGATTAACTGAGATACCCATTTGTAGGACAAGGCTTCAGTGAACAGTTTGTTTCTAGTGACCTTAGCACTGAAACTATAATCATTTCACAAGGGACTCAGGAAAGATTGTGTAAACACCATCCATGTATACTTCAGATTTTTTTTCATCTGATATGGGGAAAGTATGAATATATAGTCATAAAACACTACAGCCCTAATATGTTAAAAAATTAAATAAATTTTAATTTATTTATAAAATT
This sequence comes from Murina feae, assembly GCA_004026665.1. Classification (NCBI taxonomy): domain Eukaryota; kingdom Metazoa; phylum Chordata; class Mammalia; order Chiroptera; family Vespertilionidae; genus Murina; species Murina feae. The sequence goes on along the minus strand of PVJC01025797.1, from coordinate 3,895 downwards.
TGTAACCATAGTCTAATGCTAAATAGGGTTAAAAGGTTTGCACAAACTTATCCATTTGTGGGCAAGCACATATGTTCATTCAGTTTAAGCTGAAATGTTTAATCTTAATTTATAGCTCCAGGTGTGGTAGGAGACAACCAACTCAACTGCGTGGCAGGGAATTTGCATATGCCAACTTCTTTTTGTCCTAGGTTCCATGTTTAGTATTGAATGAGAATTGGAGTCCGTGAAAGTTTTTAGCTTTATGAATTGCATAATATTCAGCTTTCAAATTATCAGTGGATTCTTTTAACCCTTCCTAGATATCACTGCTGTCAAAGTCACAACTAGCCTCTATTAGGCCTCCGTGACTGCATCACTTTATTGGACAACATCCATCACAATTGCCTATTCTCAAGCCTGTTTCACTGTAATTGAACGTAGCCCATCAGTTGGAGTTTGATCTTCAGTGCGATTTGAAAAACATCATCTTTTAGCAGAAATTACTTTGACTTTAGAGCCAGACAGAAGTCTCTGCTCAGCCATTTACTGCTAAAGCTCAGTTATTTCATCTGGAAAACAGAGATAATAATCTTGACATAAAGACATATCAGAAATATTTGAAAGGCCATATATAAAGTTTCCAGAACGATATGTACTCAATAAAGGAAAGTCGTTACTTATTTTTTAAAATCATTTTCCACTGCACAAGTGCACTTTGGTCCTATCTGTAATGGTTCTGGCTGTTTCTGAAACAATTGGAGCAAACAGATGAATTAGGCACTTGAAGCTTGTGGAGGTATTCACGGAGCACCTGAGCCATTATTGTCAAAGGACCCATCACCATTTCATTGCTGCTGATGATACAGAATGTAATAAAGAGCCTGATTAAATGTCAAACGACTTCATTGGGTGGCAACTCTGAAGCCAGATTTCTCAGTCATATTTTTCAGAAGCACAATGAGGATGAGGTCCACCAAGCCCTCGTGAAAAGAATGCTTACATCCACAAGGACATTCATGTAATTTCAAATTCTCTGTCCTACCCAAGAAGGCAAATCACAGTGCTGTTGCGACAGTAGATGATAGTAAGAGTAGTGATTACTTTAAAAAAAAAAATACCATCGTTACAACCATGTTATTCATAAAATAATTATGTTTGTCATTTCACTGCTGATCATGACACATTAGATTGTGGCCACATACCCATGGAGAATGCTGCTATATATCACCAGAGAACCTAATAGTAGAGAAACAGACACCCTGGAGGTGAACAGATAAGGCAAAAACGTATGAAATATATCAAGATAAAAGAGACAGATAAGAGCATTTATGCATCAGTGATCCGATTCAGGGATTACGTGCTTCATAATGCAAATTAATGGCTCCAAAAAGTAGCATCCAAGGAAGGAACTCATGACAATAATCTATGCCAAGAGAAAAAAAATCACTATCTACAAATTCATCATAATTTTCATCCTGATGAACAGCCATAGCTAACACACACACGCACACACACTGCTTAGCAGCTGCTAAAGCCAGATAACTGGACTCAGATGTTTTTCCCTAGTTCCTTCAGACACTCTTCAGTTTATTGGCTGACTTCAGCAGTGCAAGAAATGATTAGCACCTTTATTATGTAATCTTAATATCTTGGTTGGCAAAAGAAAAAGATTAATGAAATTTACATGATTATCAAAGATGTGCTCTGTTGTTAGAAAAAGAGAATTCAAATCATTTTTTTCTCTCTATAGTCATTTTCTACCTTAAAGTGTCATGTAAAACTGAAAATCTGAGATTTAAATACATTGAAAATCTTAGCTATCTGTGTATTGGTTTATATCTTTGCTCGCTTTTAATTTTAACCTCATTAAAACTCTAAGGATTCAGTTCTCATCTTATAAGGAAGACTGTTTAACATATCATTCATCACCATCCTCTTCACACATAAATTCCCTACATTATTTAAAAGACTAGGGACCCAGTACACAAAAATTTGTGCACTCGGGGGGTCCCTCAGCCTGGTCTGTGACCTCTCGCAGTCTGGGACCCCTCAGAGGATGTCCACCTGCTGGCATGCCTGGCCAGCCTGTGTGAGGAACTGATGGCTGTTTGCAGGCTGGCCAAGCCCCCCAGTGGGAACTCTCACCCCATGGGGGTGTGGCCAGCCTGGGTGAGGGGCTGAGGGCCATTTTCAGCCTGCCCACAGCCCCTTCAGGGTTCAGGTCCCTGCTGGGGTACCTGGCAAGCCTGGGTGAGGGGCTGATGGCTGTTTGCAGGATGGCCACATCCCCTTCAGGGAGTGGGCTCTGCTGGGGTACCTGGCCAGCCTGGGTGAGGGGCTGATGGCTCTTTGCAGTGAGGCTGGCTGGTATTTATTTAACTTCTAAAGTTGAAACTTTGTTGCTTTAACCGGAGCCCAGGTCGGGTTGCCCCTGACAATGCAGGCTCCCAGCGCTTCCTTGAGCCCAAGACTGGAATCAGGTAACTGAGGTTTGTTTATCTTCTATAATTGCAACTATGTTGCCTTGAGTGGAGGCCACAGCCAGCCTAGGCAGATAGGAACCTTAGCTTCCTGCATTGCCGGGGCAAGCCTCCTGCTTATTGCAGCCCTGTGGCTGCCAACTGCCATCTTGGCTGGGTTAATTTGCATACAGTTGCTCTGATTGGCTGGGGACATGGTTTGGCTGGTGGGTGTGGCTTGGCTGGTGGTATCTCAGAGTGGTGGTTAATTTGCATATTACTCTTTTATTAGATTACTAGTGGCCCAGTGCATGAAATTCGTGCACATTAAAAGGGGATTAATTAGAGGAAATATTGTAATATTGCTATTTGCCCTTTCTTTGTAATAGAAGTGTCAGAGATGAAAGAAAATTAGTAAAACATATTTGAAAATATTCCTCCTGTCAGAGTCTGGGGTGCACCATGGAACACAGAGTCAAGTCTTCAACCACCCACGTGCACCTCAAAATTGTGTGAGACCCAGACCTGGACGGCCCCCTTTCATTGGGCTAGATCCAAACCCAGCCGGTCCCACCCTGTCAAGCCCTGCAAGGTGGGGGGGTGCGGCCTCAGGTCCCCTGGGTGCCAGGGCAGGGGGGCATGGCCTGAGGTCCCCCATCAAGCCCTGATGGGCAGAGGGAGTGGCCTGTGATCCCCCAGCCTGGCACGGGCAGGGAGCACAGCCTGAGGTCCCCTGGCCTGGTGCTGGGGTGGGGGTCATGGCCTGAGGTCCCTGGCCTGGTACCAGGGAAGAGGGTGCAGCCTGAGTTCCTCTGGCCTGGTGCCAGGGTGGGGGGAGCAGCCTAAGGCTCCTGTGAAGCCCTGCAGGTGGAAGGCACAACCTGGGGTCCCCTGTCAAGCCCCATGCAGGAGGTGGGTGGGCGCACAGCCTCAGATTCCTGCTGATTGCTCCTTAAGACTCGTTATGGGAACTTAGCCTCAGCTATGGGTGCAAATTGACCAGAGTGATGGTCAATTTGCATATTCCCTCTTTATTATATAGGACTAGGGGCCCGGTGCACAAAAATTTGTGCACTCGGGGGGTGGGGGTCGCTCAGCCCGGCCTGTGCCCTCTTGCAGTCTGGGACACCTCGGGGGAGATGTCCACCTGCTGGCATGCCTGGCCAGCCTGGGTGAGGGGCTGAGAGCCATTTTCAGGCTGCCCACAGCCCCTTCAGGGTTCCTGCACTGGGGGGTGGGAAGGCTGGTGAGTGCAGGCCTGGACGTTTCCCACCAGAGGGCCCACGATTGCACACGCCTGGTGGGCCCACACCGCTGAGGGGACATACCTGGCACAGAGTTGGGTGGCAAGCTGGGGCGGACGCTGGTGCAGGATCCCTCGGTGGGGCCCTGCTGCTGAGCAAACACACCCGGAGTGGAGCTGGGCAGTGAACTGGCTTCGGATTCTCCACACT
>PVJC01025796.1:0-24532 GCA_004026665.1 Murina feae | reverse complement strand
AAGTCCTGAGGCAAGAACTTCTGCCCCAGTGGGGCTTCCAGCCTCGTGGGGGAGGAGGGGCAAGTGGAGACTGTCTAGAGATGTTCTGGGAGGCGCGGCTCACTCCCTCGGCCGAGAATGTGTGTGAGATGGGGCTGAGCGGAAGCCTTCCTGCACTGCCATTCTGGAGGGGCGCCGGCGGAATGGCTGCATGCATTTAAGCATTGATTAGAAAGTTCATCTGCCTCATTAAAGAGCTTTAACCAAATGCAACTTAGTTTTTCTTCATAGGAGGGGGCTACACCACAGACCCGGTGTCGCTCAGGGATTTGCCAAGCAGACACAGCAAGAGGATGAGTGGGGGTGGGCAAGGGGGGGGGATAAGGACACATGTGAAATACCTTAATCAATAAAGAAAAAAGAGGATGAAATGTGAGAAGACTGTTGGTTAGACTCTACTTGGCCATTACATACTTTCCCCTCCTTCTCCCATTCCCCTCCCTCTCTCATTCCCTTCCTCTCCCATTCCCCTCCCTCTCCCATTCCCCTCCCTCTCCCATTCCCCTCCCTCTCCCATTCCCCTCCCTCTCCCATTCCCCTCCCTCTCCCATTCCCCTCCCTCTCCCATTTCCCTTCTCTCCTCCCTCCTTCTCTCCCTCCCTCCCTCCCTGCCATGTTTGGTGCTGGCTGTTCTTGGTACAAGTGTTACCTCCAATAAACACCAGTGTATTTGACTTTTAACCTGGGTTCAGTTTTCTGGTAAGTGTGGCAAACAGGGGGCAGACTCAGCTTGCCTGTCAGTTATACTTTCTTAAAAACCAATGAACACTGGTGCTGATTGTTCTCCATCCCTGCCAGCCTCATCCACAGCCTTTTGCCTTTTTGGTGTTCTCTCTGTGTGTGCGTGGTGTGCATGTGCCTGTATGTGTGTGTGCATATGTGTGCATGTGTGTATATCTCTCTTCTTGCTGCCTGAGTCTATACCAATTGGTTCAGACACAGCATGGCGGGGGGAGACGGGTGAATTCTTCTCCTGCTCTCACTCCTAAGTTCCTGGTTCAGGGTGGCTCGTCCAATACAAGTTCAGCTCTGCTGGGCGCCCCCTCCAGGTCCCTGGCTCTCCCAGCCAGCACTGCCTCCTGGCCTTGGCCTCCCTCAGGAGACTGGAAAGCTCCAGGCAGAGCTGTGAGTGCTGGTGCCTGACCCCCAGGCAGCACCTCCCCTGCCCTGTGCTCTGCACACACCCTGCAGCCAGTTCTCCCTGGGACCCCTATGCCTGCCCAGTTCCGACCGGCCTCACCAAGGCAGGGACCTATCTGAGTGACTGAGCCTTGACTATACAACATTACTATTTTTTTTGGGGGGGGGGATCTGATTTAAAGGAAAAAGGCCTGAAGGTGTTAGTTAGGGATCTGTTTTTCCTTAGTCATTGTACATCACTGCCCTGTTTCCCCCAGCTTCAAGGCATCACTTTAGTCACTCGGTCCTTCCATTTCAGATCAGACAACCCCCCTCCCTCACCCCCAGGATACTTCTGACATTGGAGCATCTCAGCTTCAGAGAAATCTCAAGCCTTAGAGTCTTTCCGACTTTGCCGAGAGCTAAGACAATCTCCCAGTCCCCTAAGCCCACTTGAGCTGGGAGACGGAGTAGAAAGTGCCGGGGGTAGGGGCAGGGGAGGGGAGGGGACTCATGGAGAAGCTGGCGTGTGTGATGGGACTTGGTGGATGAGTCTGAACGTGCCTTCTGCTTGGAATGACCTCCACCCTCTGGGACTGGAGGATCGCCCGCACACTGGGGGAGCGCCTCGGGGTGAAATCTGAGGGGGGGGCAGAGGTGAGAGGCACCAGGAAAGCCAAGGTCACTGTAGGTCACCTGAACTCAGCCTGCCGTTCCCCGGGTCCTGTTGCCCTCGGAGAGGTCGGGAGCTCTCCTCTGCTCTGGGCCGGCCAGGAGGGCGTCTTCTGCCCGGAGCCTGTCACTAAGACTAACCTGTGCGGTTCTTGTCACTCTCCTGACTTGGGGGGGGGGGTGTCCCAGACACCACTAGGTGGCTACCCTTCTAAACCCACAGCTCACTGAAGGGACGCCCGGGCCTTGCCTGTTTCAGTGCTTTGGACTCCCCCTCGGATATGAACGACCATCCCACCAGCTCAGAGCGAGGCCCTCCCGCAGGAGCAGGACTCTGCTTGAACCTCAGAGGTAAGTCTGAGGGCCGCCTGGGCTCAGGCGGCGAGAAGGGAGTTCATGAGGCCACTTGAAAGCCATTTCCCATGAGCTCCTCCCTCCCCTGGCGGTGCCTTCTTATCTCACAGGGGTCAGTGTCCTTGTTTCCCGGGAGAGCCCTCACTCCTCCTCACTGTGTCCCACTCTGGGCACCCATGGGGCTGGCCCCACTACTGCCCAGCCTGAGGGAGGACAGGAGCCCGTACGTATGTGAATATTACCTGCCTGTGGTCACCTCCCGATCGCCAGGGTCACCATCTTTCCTCCACGCAGAACCCCTGGCGGCCCCGAGGGTTCTCTCCCGCCTTTGAGCCCCTTCCCCTCGGGGGCTGCTGGCTTCCCTTCACCTCCACTTTGTGAGCCGTAGGCTCTTACACCTCAGCGCCGCAGCTGTGTTCTCTCGCCATCCCCGCTTGGGGGCGGCGTGAGGGCGTTGCCTCTATCCATCACCCGGGTCACCACGCGCCATATCCTCACACGATGTCAGAAACGACAAGGGTGAATGTCACAATGACATCCGTTTGGTTGGTTTTGTACAAGCAGAAGGAAGTGCAGAAGGTTACTAATCACACAAAAACTGTGTCCTATGGCACATGGAACGGACGGCAGGGCTGTGGCGAGACCTGGCGCTGGAGGAAGGGGCTGGGGAGGGAGCGTGGCATGTCCTGCAGTTGCGGGTGGGCGGGACGAACAGAACAGCCAAGGCGTGTGTGTGGTTGTAGTCTGGATGTGTCCATGCCCCCCGCCCCCCGAGGGGTAACTGTAGGCTGTGGGTTGTGGTGATGGTGAGTGTGAGCGTAACTTGGAATTGCCTTTGGGAAGTGCTCAGGCGGCAGGAGGGGTGGAATCCCACCAGAACCAGGCAGCCAGATGCCTGCAGGAGCTCCCAGCCGCGGGTCTGGTTGAATGACTGAGGACTGCAGCTAAGCTGACATCCGCGACCATCACAGTCCATCTGCCCCTGTGAACTGGGCACCAACACATGTCCTGGAACCTCGAACTGAGGGCGAGGAAGTCAACAACGGTGCAGGGTACAACCCAAAGGCGCTGACGCCCTGAGAGGATGCAGGGCCCACGACTCTCACAGATGCGATGGCTTCAGGGTTCTTGCATGTGTGTGTATGCGTGCGTAGCTTGCAGATGTGATGGCTTCAGGATTCTTGTGTGTGCATGTGCACGTGTGTGTGCATGTGTGCATGTCTGTTTCATTACTGTGGGTGGACAGCACTAACCCGACTAGCCTGTGTGCTGTCCTTTGGAAATCTGGACAGTGCTCCAGCACTCGGGGAGCGGGGGGAGGATGAAGGATGACGTGTGGGCCGGGCAGGGTCCATTAAGCCCTGTAGTTGCAAAGCAATAGAGTGTGTGCTTGGCGCAAGCCAAGGGACAGAATCCACCAGAGACGGACGAGTGAGGGCCTGGTGCCCGAGCATTAGACATACTTGCGGGACGGGCTGATGTGCAGGGGGCCCTGGGATGCTTTCTGCCTTCTCCCTCCCACTTGACTGCCCTGGGGGCGAGAGGGAAGGCAGAGGTTTTTTGTTTGTTTTTGATTGATTATTGATTTCTTTTTCTTTGTAGAGAGACGGGAAGAAAGAAACAGAAACATGACTGTGAGAATCATTGATCGGCTGCCTCCTGCACGCCCCCTACTGGGGATTGAGCTTGACACTCAGGCAGGGGCCTGACCAGGAATTGACCTCTTGGTGCCTGGGGCGATGCCCAACCCACTGAGCCACACCGGCCAGGCCAGGAGTGCATTCAAAGCAGCCTTCCAAGCAGTGTGCCTGGAGATGATGGGGCGCCTCCCAGATACTTTCTTCTGAGCTGCGGCTTCTCTTGGATGTCGATGCCAAGTCGTGAGATGCATGTTGGGGCATCAGGAAAAGACGGGCAAGAGAATGCCAGTGTCAGAGGCAGGGACACTCGCGTTCCAAAGCAGCTGTTGGACTTGCGGCTGCGGCCCAGGCACAGAGGGCTGTGAACTGTCATGCGGAAAAGTGGCCGATTCTGCCTGCACCGCGGCGGGCAGGGGTGAGAGAGAACGTGCGTGGAAATGACGATCATCAGCAGTGACGAACCTCCATGTCGCACACAGGCGTCTGCTCTCTCACTGCGCTGGGACGCACGGGCCTGGGCTGGGGTCTGCAAAGAAGGGGGAAGGGGAAAGAGTTCATGGAAAGGCTCGATAACCTGACTCTTCGAGGTTCTTCCTGCCTGGAGAAGAGGGAGGCGAGCCACCACTCCCTTGATCGCTCTCCAAGCGACTTGGCATCCCTGAATGGCCCTGGAGTCATTCGCGGCTGGCTCTGCTCACACAGATGCTGCTGTGGCTCGAAATACCAAGATGCTAATGAAGCTGTGGCAGAGGTGATGGCAAGTGCAGTGCTGAGTCCCAGAAACGAGTCAAAATACTGCCACGTCATCCCACTTTGCCAGCTAAAGGACTCTGAGGAATGAGAGCCTCATGCTCGCAGAACAGAAGACGGTTTTCCTCCTGCGGGAATGCAGGGTCTGTTCATTGAGAGGGTGGTTACGAAGGCTCCCACGCTGTCCTGTGGACCCCTGTTCGACACGTGGACTCTCCCAGTTCAGAGTCGTCAGCCTGTAGCCAGCGGGTCACACCAGCTCCGGCCTGTTACCCCAGCTTCAGCGCGGGGGCAGAGACCTCCCTGCACGCCTGGCTGTGTATCAGTGCCGAGCGCTGATCTCCAGACGCCGTCACCATCAGCAGCGCTGATCACGTTCCCCATTCAGCTCCATTGAGGATGCTTACCTCTCAGCAGCGAGAGTGCTCCTGAGGGAGGAAACAGGCCGGCAGCATCCCAGTGTGAAATGGGGGACTGGGAGCCATTGCACTGGCTTTTTCCCCCGGTCAGCATCCTGATCACTGCCCTTCGGCCGTGGGCTCTCCTGCTAATTCTCCCTAATTTGTGGCATCACAGAGGCAGTGGCTGGATGCTCTGTTACCTGAGGAGAGAGCACAGTGGGTATGCCATTGACCTGGATGCTGGACCTCTGCTGATATGTCTACAGACCAATTAGCTTTCACCGTTGTTGATCAACATTGAGCGTAATGTCCACCCAATTCCACATGTCCACTTTATGCTTTAAAATCCTAGTGATGCGTCGTAAACTTCAACACTGATTCTTGAAGTGCTAACTTCTTATCTTGATGTTAATGATAATCTATATATATCAAGAGCCAGGGGCCATCACAGCCAAACAGACAACAAATGACTGAACAGTAGGCTGTGTGGGGTGATCAGGCTGGCAGAGGAGGCAATTAGGGGTGACCAGGCCGGCAGAGGAGGGCTGTTGGGGGCAACCAGGTTGGCAAGGGAGAGCAGTTGAGGGCAACCCAGCCGGGAGGCAGAGGTGGTTGGGGTGATCAGGCTGGTGGGGGGCAGGGGGCAGTAAGAGGCAACCATGCTGGCAGGGGGGACAATTAGGGGTGATAAGGCTAATGGGGGCAGAAGTTAGGGGTGACCAGTTTGGCAGGGGGAGCAGTTGAGGGCAACCAGGCCGGCAGGCAGAGGTGGTTAGGGGTGACCAGGCTAGCAGCGGAGCCAGTAGGGGCGAGCAGTTAGGAATCAGCGGTCCTGGATTGTGAGAGGGATGTCCGACTACCAGTTTAGGCCAGATACCCAGTCTGATCCTATCAGGCCTAAACCAGCAGTCAGACATCCCCCAAGGAATCCCGAATTGGAGAGGGTGCAGGCTGGGCTGAGGGGGACCCCCCCCCATATGCACGAATTTTTTGCACTGGGCCTCTAGCAATAGAATGAAAACCCAGCAAGTATTCTTTGCTATATACCAGGTACATTAAACATTATGCTTTACCATGAACTCATTTAATATTCACAATTATCTTCTGAGTTAGTTACCATCCTGTCCCCTAATATGCAGATGAGGAAACTGAGGCAAATGTGTGTTCAAGGTCAACCAACCAGTAAAGACAATGTCAAGGTCCAACTTGAGGGAGTTCGTCTACAGAGCTCACAGCCCTTGGGGTTTTCTATTGAGGACTCGAGGTGTGTCTTGCTCTTTCTGCCCTTCTGGGCTCTGCAAGATGGAAGACGAACATAAACTTTATGGATCTCACAAGAGTGGAACTACTGAGAACCTTGTAACTACCCAGATGGAGGCCCCCAATAGTTGGTCATGGAGAACTGAGGCTAGCAGACTTCAAGTCCATTTTCTAACAGACTCCAAGGACAGGATTCTTGGAACTCTGGCTCATTTGAATATGGGAAGAGGAGAGAGAAAATGGGCCCTGGAAGGTGTGTTCAATGGATAGAAAGCTGGCCTGGGCAGATAAGGGTCTCTGGTTCCATTACCAGTCAAAGGTACACACGTGGGTTGCAGGTTTGATACCTGGCCCTGGTTAGAGCTCATTCTGGAGGCAACCAATTGAGATATATATATATATATATATATATATATATATATATATATATATACACACACACACACACACACACACACACACACACACACACACACACTAGTGGCCCAGTGCATGAAATTTGTGCACATTAAAAGGGGATTAATTAGAGGAAATATTTTAATATTGCTATTTTCCCTTTCTCTATAATAGAAGTGTCAGAGATTAAAGAAAATTAGTAAAATGTATATGAAAATATTCCTCCTGTCAGAGTTTGGGGTGCACCATGGAACCCAGATTCAAGTCTTCAACCACCCACGTGCACCTCAAAATTGCTTAAGACCCAAATCTGGATGGCCCCCCTTCATTGGGCTAGATTCAAACCCGGCCGGTCTCACCCTATCAAGCCCTGCCAGGTGTGGGGGGGGTGCAGCCTCAAGTCCCTTGGGTGCCAGGGTAAGGGGGCACGGCCTGAGGTCCCCCATCAAGCCCTGCTGGGTGGAGGGAGTGGCCTGTGATCCTCCAGCCTGGCGCTGGGGTAGAGGGCACAGCCTGAGGTCCCCTGGCCCAGCACCAAGGCAGAGGGCACACCTTGAGAGCCCCCATCAAGTCCCGCTGGGCTGGGGGCATGGCCTGAGGTCTCCCGGCCTGGCACCAGGGAAGAGGGCTCAGCCTGAGTTCCTCTCACCTGGTTCCAGGGTGGGGGGAGCAGCCTGAGGTCTCCTGTCAAGCCCTGTGGGTGGAAGGCATGACCTGAGGTCCCCTGTCAAGTCCCATGCAGGAGGTGGGTGGGCGTGCAGCCTCAGGTCCCTGCTGATTGCTCCTTAAGGCTCGTTATGGGAACAGCCTCAGCTGTGGGTGCAAATTGACCAGACTGACTGTCAATTTGCATATTCCTCTTTATTATATAGGATATAATATATATAGGATATAATATATATAGGATAAAATATATATAATATTATATAGGATACACACACACACACACACACACACACACACACACTAGGGGCCCGGTGCACAAAAATTTGTGCACTGGGGCGGTGGTGGGGGGGTGTTTCCTCAGCCTGGCCTGTGCCCTCTCACAGTTTGGGACCCCTCTGGGGATGTCCACCTGCTGGTGTGCCTGACCAGCCTGGGTGAGGGGCCAATGTCTGTTTGCAGGCTGGTCAAGCTCCCCAGTGGAGATCCTCACCCCAGGGGGTGTGGCAAGCCTGGGTGAGGGGCTAAGGGCAGTTTTCAGGCTGGCCACAGCTCCCACTGACCCTCTGGGCCACCCGCCCGGGAAGCGATGGGGTCGCGCTGGCCACCCCATAGGCTTCCCAGGAGGGGGCCTTGGAGTCCCCCGATTGGTCCTGTTCCCCCCCTCCCCGAGGCTTCTCCACCTGGGAGGCCCATCGGGTGGTGCTGGCCACCCCATTGGCCTCCCAGGAAGGGGCTGTGGGGTCCGGCCGGCTGGTCCTCGCCCCCCAGAAGGCTTCTCCGCCTGGGAAGGCATCGGCTGGCCCAGGGTGCCAGATGCCTTCCCAGGACTGAGGCTCCCAAGATGGCGGAGGCTGCAGCCCCAGAGAAGCCGCACACCGGGGCTGTGGCCTCCGTCATCTTGGCTAGGCTAATTTGCACACAGTCACTCTGATTGGCTGGTGGGCATGGCTTAGGCCATCCCGAAGAAATGGTTAATTTTAATATTATGCTTTTATTAGTTTAAAAAAAAAATATATATATATATATATATATATATATATATATATATATATATATATATATCTTCCCTTCCCTTCCTCCCTTCCACTTTCCCTAAAACTCAATGGGGAAAATATCCTCTGGTGAGGATTAACGAGAGAGAGAGAGAGAGAGAGAGAGAGAGAGAGAGAGAGAAGGATGGGGGTTGTGGAAGCAGAGATTCCTCCTTCCTCAGCCCCTGAGGAGAGTGGAGGATGCCTGGTGCTGAAGGCAGACAGCAGAACAGGAGGATTGGGCATGAGGCTGTGTTCTGGGCCCAGGCACCGACCTACTTTAAGTGCTGGCCAATCACAGCAGCTACTCCTTGCTCCCTGGGCAGGTGTGAGTATGAGGATGGAGACAAGGGGGGAACGTGGCAGAGGAGCCAAATCTCTCCTTCTGAGAGGCTCACATGGCAGCAGACTGGAGCTCCTGGTCTCCAGCCAAAACAAGGACCAGAGTACAGGCAGCTGCTTGTCTACTCTCTCCTCCCAGCGTGGACTGTTGACCAGACTTCTAGGGCGGGGCCCTCCTTGCCTGTGGAGGAAGCTTCCAGATTAGAAACACCCATCAAGAACCTTACTGGCGACCTTTCGGTGCACTGAGCCGAACAGCCAGGGCGAGGTGTAGCGCCTTTAAGGGGGTGCTGTCCCTCTCAGTGGTCACCGTGGGGAGCACAGTGCTGATGTGTCCCACCTAAGGAACCATGATACCTGGACCAGGAGCCAGGATGTCACATTGTAAACACGTGTTCTAGGAGGTTCTATTAGACACTGGAGTTCAATAACTACTGCCCTAGGGGAAAGTAATAGCAACTATAAACTTTAGGCAGGTCAGCACTAGGCCAGATCTACTGTATGATTTTGAGCACCATAGACAAACGATGTCCTACCTGGAAGCATAACACTTTAGGTATGTATAGTTGGAAGACCATCTCTGAGGTCAGTTGGTCCATTCTCAATAATGCAGAGACTCTTTTCAAGGAAAAGAAAACATCACTGTTTTCTCCTCCCCAGAGTCTACCATTTCTAGTCGAGAAAAATTTGAGCTAGTTTAATGATCCCTAAGTCATGTGATCCCATGACCTATAGATTCTGGGACCTCACCATATACTCACTAACGGGAATGGGGAGGGCTTGAGGTCTGATTTCAACATGGAAGGACAAGATAGTAACTCAGATTCAAGAACCATTGCCCAGCCTGCGTGGCTCAGTGGTTGAGCTCAACCTATGAACCAGGAGGTCGGAGTTTACTTCCTGGTCTGGGCCTGGGCCTAGGTTGCAGGCCTGATTCTTGGTTGGAGGGGGGGAGGGGTGCAGGAGGCAGCCAATTGATTATCTTTCTCTCTCTTCCTCTCCCTTCCTCTCTGAAATCAGTAAAAATATATTTTAAAAAATTAAGAAAAAGGAAAACAGAACCACCGATCTAGTCTGTTCTTGTTCAACAGAGGCGTGCACTCAGCAGTGGAGTTGAAGTGATTTACCAAATCAGATCTGCAGGAGGCCTTGCGCTTGTCTGCAGAGCTGAGGTTGGCCTGGTGTGAATCCCATATAAGTCTTTTGTTACTCAGAAAGTCTGATGGGTGTCCCATCACTCTGAGTATTTGAAAAAGTTTGGAGGGCTGAGAAATCTACTTGGCAATGACTCAGATTCTTCACTAACACTGTCATCCATCACCCCTCCCCACCTGTCAATCAGGCTCAGCTGTCAATCAATGGATCGTGTTCTCTGAGCACCAGGTGAAAGAAGAGGGTGGGCTTGGTGGATGTGCAGGTGGGAGAGTGGAGTCCTGGTGGGACTGGCTTACTGTGGGCTGATTATGAAACCCTCCGGATGACTCAGCATGCAGATGGGAAGATGGGGCATCTTAAAACCCACTAAAGTCTCGCTTTCTCCCGATTTTCTCTTACTAAAGTCAGGGCACCTGGCTTCTCATGGGTCCAAGTGGCTCCCCTTTCCTGGCTTCCATTCTTCTCCCCACCAGGCAGGAGTGGCCTGCGGAACCCAGAGGACATTGCGGGAATGAGGACCTGGGGTTTCCAAGCCTTGTGGCCTCCCCTGCTTTCTCACGGATTGTTGCTTTTGGGGAAACCAGCCACGATATTGTGAGGACACTTACATAGTCCCACGGAGAGTCCACCAGGTGAGGAGCTGAGGCCTCCACCATCGGCCAGCACCCTCCGGCCAGTGGTGTGAGGACCGTTCTGGAGAGGGTCGTCTGTCACCTGACCTCAGCCCCGCCTTCAGGATTCAGACCAGCTGACCTCGGCAGCCACGCAGATGGTCCTTGTGCACAGGTCGCTGTGACCTGTGAGCTGGTACACTGAGTTTCGGGGTTATGGGTCACATAGCAATAAATAATGAACACAAATGTCCGAGGGTTACCCCACAGACATAGGACGGCTGCTGTGTTTGCCAAAGGAGAGCCATGACTCCTAAGTGTCAGCAGAGGTGAGGAAGCGCCACTGGTGAGATTTGCAGCTGAACCTCCAGGCCAGGGGGCCCCGGTTGCACATCACCTGGTGGATGAGCCACTGTCACTGCCCAGCCGTGTCTCCCAGCCTGCTCCCAAGGGACTTCCACACTCTGTCCCTTCTCAGGAATGTTCTGGGGAGAGGTACTGTAATCGTCTCCTGTTACTGCTGAGTCAAGTCAGCGGAGGCTCGCGGCCTAACACAGCACAGGTAGCTACCTCCTAGCTCTGTCGCCCAGAGACCCACACTGGCTTCCTGGGCCAGAATCCGAGTCGGCAGGGCTGGCTCCTCCACTGGGATGGGACAGGCCAGGCTCCCCGCTTTCTGCCCAGGACGCTTTTGAGCAATGCTGGCGAGGGGTTTCACAGAACACGCCTGAGCCGAGGTTTTCTGAGCTTCACATGAGCAGAGACTGAGGCTGGTTACTAAGGACACCACGAGGTGACAAGTCCCTCTCAGGCCGTCTCACCAGACCGTGCAATACGGCCGCACTCCCTGTCCAGGAGGCTTGCCTCCCCCGTTTGTTACCCATGACCAATGGCATTCTGGAAACATTAATGAAAAATTACAGAGATAAACCTTCCCGAGTGTCTTAGTGTGCATTGCTCAGAGCCGTCCACGCACGCACACTCACACCCATGCACTCCCCACACGCACACGTCAATAGCACGCAGCCCCCGTACGAGGCAGGATGAAGAGAAATGGGGAACCTCTGCATTCATGACTGGTCAGTATTTGGAAAATAACCACTAAAAGCCAGCGCTGCACTCAGTTTTTTATTAAAAGCTGAAATGGAAAAATCCCGAGGTCCCCCCACTCTGGTCGGACCCATGCTGGGCCGTGGGAGAGCCGCACGGGCTGTGGTCCCTGCCCCCGGGGCTCCTGGCTCCCGGGTGAGCACCTGCAAGGCCCTGCTCCCGCATCTCAGCACTCACGGGGGCCACACGCTCCTCAGGCCACGTGTCCACTCTGATTGGCGTGACCAGTTGTCACATAGCTGGCGATGCCGCTGTCTCTGGGGAGGGGCTGCTCAGCCTCATGGTGATCCGGGAGATGATTCCCCAGCTGTGTTTGCAGTGGTTGCATCCTCGGTGTTTACTGACGAGCAGACGCCTCTGCTGGGGAATGTGAATGACTCCCCTCCCCCCCACCCAGCTGTCCTGACGCTCAGGGTTAGTACTGAGCGGAGGCGGCAAATCAGAGACGCTGCAGTGTCTGCCACATGCCCACCCTCCTCCACGGTGGGGAGGGATGAGCTGCTGGGACTATTACGCTCTGGGGTGGTGGCTCAGGTCCTCCTCCCTCCGAGGGACAGCATCTGCTTTCTCCTGGGCACACACACTGCCCAGCAACTCCTAGGGAGAGACAGCACTGCAGCGAGGGACACGCAGCCCCAGAAATCTTGGGGTCCTCAGGGGGCCAGGGGTCACCGCACAGGCTCACCTGTCCAGAACCCAGGGACCGGAGTGGCCCTGGGAGAATGCAGCTGGCCGAGGGGAGGGGCCTGCGTTAGCTGCCCCAAGTTCACGTGTGTGTGGCCTGCCAGCAGCGTCTCAGACCCTCCTCACTTCTGACTTAGCCTCAGCTCAGGTGCTGGTGCCCTGTCTCCGAGACCACGTTCTGGCCACAGAGAGTAGGTCACCAGGCGGAAGAGACGCGTGACATGGGGACCCAGGAGGGCACTCTGGGGTGCACAGGGCTTGGGGGAGCCCCCGAGGGCCTGCTTAGCTGTGCTCAGCTCCTCTGCGGGGCCTTTCTAAACACCCGGGGAAGAAGCGGCTCCCTGGCAGTGGCTGCTCCCTCCTCCCCGGGCTGTGCTGTGCTTCCTGTGTGGGAGGGGGAGGTAAGATGGGGCTGCCCTGTGCTGAGTGGGTGGTAGGGAGGGACAGTCCTGCTGTCCTGAGAAGTGATGTCGGGGACGGTCTGGCCTCATTACTCTTGTTGTCCTCCCCATGAAGCCCGGAGTCAGCTCGCACCTGCAGGGGGCTCACTCACGCTCCGTCACGGGTGTCCCAGCCACACGCGGTCAGTGTGGGTGGGGACTGGGGCTGGAGGAAGGCACTGGGTGACACGTGCTCTGCTAGGGGCAGGGGAGGAGAGGGCGGGCGGATGGAACCTGCGAGGGCCTGAGGCTCTATCCCTACAACGGAGGGAACATTCAGGAGGGGACTCAGGAGAGGGGCCAGACAGGAGATGGGAGGATGGGGGAGGATTGCCGCGGAGGCCATGTCGAGGACACAGCCAGAGGCTCCCTGCTCTCTGTAAGGCTACGCCTCACGGTGGCATCACAGGGCAGCCTGGACCAGGTCACCTGACCATCTCACCCGAGAGTAAGTCACAGGGAATAACCGCAGGAGAAGTGGGGACCCAGTCTTCCTGTGGATGGAGGTTTCAAGGCAATGGACGTTCAGCGCCCCCTGGTGGGTGGGACCTGTCACCTCCTGGCTTCCCTCATGTCCCTCCCGGTGAACCACCCAGGATAATAACCGATGCCTCACTCACCTCCTCCTGCTCTTCATCTGGGGAGACCTTACCATCTCCTGTCCCGTCTGATCTGAACCCTGTCCTTGCTGTCCCCCCAGTCCTCTCTCCAGTGTGAACCCTCCCCCCAGTACCCCGTGAATCCAAGTTGGTGGTCACTTCCATTGTCTGTGGGCTTTGCTGCCGGATCTGTTCCAAGCTTCTGGAGCAGCAGGGTGACGTCTGGTGTGAGTGTGAGTTCCCCACGCATCTGTGTCCGGAGCTAGAAGACACTGGACATTCAGGGCGTAACCGTCCTAACCACGAGGGCTCCTTTGGTGACTGTCCGAGCATCAGTGCCTCCTGAAACGACCTTGAAGACTAGCCTCTGAGCCAGGCTTCGGACCCCGTTGCCCGCTGCATCCTGGAGGGATGTTGCTCCTGGACAGAAAAGACCCCGAAAACTCCCGCTCGCTCCCCACCCCCCAGTGAGGTGGTGCTTTCTACACCATCTTTGGGGCGGGACGGGAACCTCCGGAGAGGGTGGGTGGCCCCAGAGCTGAGTGTGGGCGCTGACCAGCACATCTGGGAGGAGGAGAGCTGACATGGATCTTCACCTCTAAAGGAGGATCATAACTGACTCTCAGGGCTGCAGCCAGGGCTCGGCGAGATGGTGCTGATATAACACCGGGCATCAGGGAAGAGCCTGCAAACGTTTTCTTTTTTTTTTTTAAATAAATTTTATTGTGTTTTTTTTTGTTTTTTTTTTACAGATAGTAAGGGAGAGAGATAGAGAATTCGAAACATCGATGAGAGAGAAACGTCGATCAGCTGCCTCCTGCACACCTCCTACTGGGGATGTGCCCGCAACCAAGGTACATGCCCTTGACCGGAATTGAACCTGAGACCCTTCAGTCCGCACAGGCTGATGCTCTATCCACTGAGCCACACCTGTTAGGGCCAAACGTTTTCTTAATACCTAGGATTTAGTTAGCGAGCCACAGACCTCTCCGGCCAGCAGGACCCTCTGCTCGCGGGAAGGCCCCGGGATGGTTCGGGGCTGGTCGAAGGTGGAACTCAGCTGCCTTGCCCTTCAGCTTGCCAGTCAGATGCACCAGGTGACATGCAGGGAACACACTGACCGGGAGGCGATGCTGGACACGGCTTTGACCAGGGGTCTTGCTCAGAAAACTCTCAGCAAGGCTGGGTCCTGGGGAAATTCAGGTTCAGCGATGATGGAGATCAGCTTTGCTCCACCGCCTCTGGAGAGACACGCCCACGGGCCCAGCGCGAAAGGGGAACGCGACAGGGAGAGGATGGCCAGGGCGAGGGGCTCTCTAGCCAAGGGGTCAAGGTCGAGAGCGCCCGGGAAGCACAGACACACGGTTACCCCATGTGATGCCCTGAGGAGGACACGCCACGTCCATTCCCAAGGCAGAAACCCAGGCCCGTCCCGGGGGGGCCCCAGCCGCTGCTGCTCAGACGCTTTTGCTGGGTTTCAGGGGGCTCCCCGGGGCACGTCACACAGCCAGGCCCGGAGAGCAACCAGCTCTGGAAAGAACTTGCCGCTAAAAGTGGTTTTCGACATAGGGACTCCTGACTGGCGTTTGAAGCACAGCTCTGCGCAAATCAGGAGCCACACTGCGTGCCTTTGAAAGGTGCCCCTCAGAGGGGCCCTGGGGGATTGGGGGGGCTGTGTCCCTCCTCCAGCTTCTCAGCCTTTTCCCTTCGTCCCTCAGAAACTCAGTGTCCTGGAAATGAAATTATTTACATTCACAACAGCTCCTTCTTAGCTGCCTGTGCCGTGGGTATTTGGGGTCCACACTGCAAATTCCTGGCTGTTTGTCTAAATCCCAGATTTAACTGGTGACTAGAAATAAAATGGAAAGAAAAAAGAGAGAAATGTCCTAGTGGAAGCTTGGACTCGCCTGTAACTCACAGAACAGGGAGACAGCAGCGAGTGGGACGCATTGTTGGGAAAGGCGGTGGGGAAGGCAGACACACGTGACGGGAGACGGGGGTCCTGGTCCGGTTCAACTTCTCTCCGACCGCAGGCCAGCCGGCGGCATCTGTGGCACCAGCTACTGACAGAGGAGGAACACAGCACCCAGGCCAGGGCTCCCGTCTCCAGTTTATTTGGGAACAAAATAAGAATAGGGAAGAAAAGGTTTTGAAAAGTTAGAAGCATCGCTGAAAGGATCACCCCTGTCTCGCTGATGGGGTGGTCATAATAATCTGGCCACTCAGTGTGTGTGTGTGTGTATCACTGAGTGGCCAGATTATTATGATCACCGTCGTTTGTAGGCAAATTAGCTGTAGTTTCACGCCAAAGTTGCTAGAGTGCCAGACCATTATAAATAGGGAAGCAGGTTTTTTACCACAACAGTAGAAGTGATTTTTTTCTGAAGATATGGGTAAACAACATAATTTAACAGCCTTTGAACATGGGATACATTTGAACGTGAGTGGCCAGATTATTATGACCACCCCATCAGTACTTCGTTGGGCCACCTTTTGCCTTCAATACTTTGGCGATTCTTCTTGGCATTGACTCCACGAGATGTTGAAAGGTGATGCGAGGAATCTGACACCATGCCTGACGAATAGCACTGCCCAGTTCTGTGAGATTTGATGGTTGTGGAACCAGCTGCCTGATGGCTCTTTTAACTTCGTCCCACAAATACTCAATATGGTGATTGTGGGGGCCACCTAAGCAAGGTAAAGTCTCCCTCATGTTCTTGAAAGCACTCCTGCACAATATGAGCATGGCACATTGTCTTGTTGGAAGAAACCATCTCCATTGGGATATGCCCTCAACATGATAGGATGAACCTGATTAGCAACGATGCTTATGTATGTTGTGCTATTCAGACATTGTTCCACACGAATTAAAGGGCCCAAATTGTGCCAGGAAAACATGCCCCAAACCATAACACTGCCCCCACCAGCTTGAAGGGTTGTACTCATGCATGTAGGTGCATGCTTTCATGCTGTTTCCACCAAATTCTCACTCTGCCATCTGCATGATGCAACTGCAAACGTGATTCCTCGGACCACATGACTTTTTTCCAATGTTCGACTCTCCAATCCTTGTGTTCCTGTGTGAACTGGAGACGTTTTATCTTGGTAACTGCAGACAGAAAACATGTTCGAACAGGCTTTTGGCTTCCATATCCCATATGATGCAGCGTACGGCTAATTTGCCTACAAACGTCAGCTGGTCATAATAACCTGGCCACTGAGTGTACACTGTAGGCTTCTATTCCTGTAGAACTCTAAGTTATATAAATTAATGTGTGTTGGCAGAATTAAGGGCACCGATTTGTGTTGATGGGCAGGTATGGGCAGGGGGTACAGAGGGGCACAGTGATGCTTTCGTGGCTGTTACTTGTCAAAACCATTATAAACTTTAAACATTTGCAGTTCATTATATGCTAATTTTACTTCAGTAAAACTGTTTAAGATAAACCTAAAAGTGAACAGAGGCGGGAAAGCCACACAGCTCTGTGGGGTAGGGGGGAAAAGTGGCAACGTGTTCTGTTTTCTTCACAGGGTTTACATGGACCAAATGAGATGTTCCACACTGAGAAGCCAGATATTTCCACGGCGCGTTCATCTATAGCAGCTTCTGGTTTCATTTCCTCTGCAATCAGAGCCTCTCCCAAGAAATGGTTATGAAAAGATTAAATGTACTAATCTTCAACCTGCAAAGTAGTCTTTTGATGAGATGAGCCCTCTGTTACTGTCCCAGCATGGTGGATTAAGAACAATCTCCAAGCTAAATTCCCTTCCCAGTCTGAGGTTTCTTCTTATTAATCTTTCAATTAAATAACTGAGCTCACTTTAAAAAATACAGTCAATTTGAATATTCTTTATCAAACATCCCTTCAAGTGCTTTGAGCTATCACCCCCAAAATGCTATTTGAATTATGAAAATGTACTTTTTTAAAAAATCAGAAATGCATACTTATTGCACCACATGCAATTGTAATATTAAATGTTATGGGATTTTAATATAATTAGTGTGCAAATGAGTTATGGAGAGAAGTCCCTGGCGCTTATTTCCTCTTTCCACTGGTCGCGTGTCTTGGGGAGAAGGAGGCCAGAGGCAGCTGCACTCCCTGAGGACCGTCTGAAGCCTGAACTGGGACTGCGGGAGGGGACTCTGAGAAGCACGATGGGACCTGACATCTGCTTCCTCACAGAGGACATGGGCCACTAATAGCACACCTAATGCCAGACGGTCACATTGCTCCAAAGCAAGGCATGTCTAAGCTGAACTTCTCTGAGAAAGACTCTTCCCAGACAGTCCAAGATCTCCAACACCTTCCTTTTGCACGATCGCTTGCTCAGGGTCGGAGCCCTGTCCAGGTTGCTGCCATTCCTGTCTGCACCCTCTCACCTGGCCCTCCTGTCTGCACCCTCTCACTTGGCTGCTCCTGTCCGCAGCCTCTCACCTGGCAGTGGGATATAACTAACTCCCACCCTGGGTCCCTCTAGACTGGGCCTCTGCAGTCTGGGGCGGGTGGAGTAAGGGTGCCCACCCTGCTGTGCAGTGAGCCCGAGGACCTGTGTCTTCTGGGTCCTGCCACAGGAGTCTCACCAGGGCCCAGATGTCAGCCTCAGACACCTGCTCCCCCGGCCTCCTCAGGGCCAGCAGCCAGCAATGAGGGATGTGGCTGGCTCACCTGCTCTGCTCTTCCCAATCCCACCCCCTTCAGCAGCCCCACACTCCCACCTGCTGCTGCTGCACTGGTACCTTCGCTTTGTTCCTGACAGGACGGGATCTGTCTGCCTGTGCCTCACAGCTCAGGGAGAGGGAAGCAGGAGTTTGCAGCCAAGAAAATCAGGGTTTGCTGTTAAGGAGATGGCGCCATGCCCCGAGGCACAGGTGAGCTGGTGCTCAGAGACCTGGCTGCTGGGAGGTAGGTTGTACAGGAAAAGCACTAAGCTTGGTGACTAAGGAGTCAGGTCGTGGTCACCACTGATGGGTCGGTGCGAGGGAGGGCACTGGGTCATCACATCTGTTCTAACGGCAGCTGTGGAGTCTCTCTGTCTGATTTCGCAAGGGTTTGTGGGTGGGATCTTTCCGCTTTCCTGAGTGGGAAGCTCAAACACAGCAAGACCAAGATGCGATTTTTCGTTTGGCTGAAATCTGCTCTGTAGTCTTTAGACCCAGGGCCTTGTTCCTCGGACGGACGGATGGACGGACGACCAGGTGTGGACCAGAGCCTGATGATTAAGCGAGGGAGAGAGAGGCGGGGAGGCGGGTGGGGGGAGGGAAGGCCCTGGGGGAGTCTGGTTTCAGTCAAAGGGAAAAATCAGGAAAACCAGCCCTGGCTGGGGCTCAGCTGGCTGGAGTGTGGGCTTGAGTCCGGGTCAGGACAGATGCCTAGGCTATGGGTTTGATTCCCAGTCAGGGAGTCTACAGGAGACAACAAATCCATGCTTCTTTCTCACACTGATGTCTCTCTCTCTCTCTCTTTTTCTCTCTAAAATCAATAAAAACATATCCTCAGGTGAGAATTTAAAAGAAAGGAAGGAAGGAAGGGAGGAAAGACTAGATTAAAGAAAATAAGTTTTTGCACAGTTAGAGTTTTAGGTTTAATCCTGGAAACCTGACATCAGTGATCGATACCACCAGGCCCTCCTGCTGCCCGCCTGCGGGAGTCCCTGTCCTGAGCCTCCCGCTGTGCTTCCCGGTGGATCCCTGATGGGTGCGTGAGCCAGGTTTGCAGGGAAGAGCTGCCGGCTCCATCACCGCCCAGGTGTGGCTGTTCGGGTCTCCATCACTGTGTCCCGACTCCCCCAGCTCCCACTCCCTAGCGCTCCATCTATTGTCCAATGGGGTCCGGCCAGGCCTGATCGCTAAACTCCCTGTGCCTCTGTCCTTGAGACAGCACTGGTCATCTTCAGGGCTCCCCAGGCCATGGCTCCTAGGAGGGGAGCCCCCTCCACTGCCACCCCTATGAGCTAGGGCAGTGGTTCTCAACCTTCCTAAGGCTGCAACCCTTTAATACAGTTCCTCATGTTGTGGTGACCCCCAACCATAAAATTATTTCATTGCTTCTTCATAACTAACTTCTTCATTGCTACTGTTATGAATCATAATGTAAATATCTGATATGCAGGATGTATTTAGGCGACACCTGTGAAAGGGTTGTTCGACCCCCAAAGGGGTTGAGGCCCACAGGTTGAGAACCACTGAGCTAGGGGGATGGGGAGGAGTCAGCCTTTTCTCCCCTCTTGCTCTCCCTCCACCCCTTTCTCCCAGGAGGAAAACCTACCGGGAACTCCCCGAGTCCCCTCGTTTACCCTGCAGCTGCCAGCTTTTCCTGTTTGCTTTCCATGCCTGTCCTTCTCCTTCTCCGCAGTTTCTGTCTCTAGGACTCCGTCCCCTGGAAATCAGACGTCCCTGGCCTCTTTGCCTGCTGGCCTCAGCCTTGAGTCAGCCCATGGAGGGGCACTCCCTTCTCGTTTCAGGCAACTATGGCCACGGCCATCCTCCCTGAAGCTCCCCTCCTCCCGGGACCCCATTGCTGGCCATTGCTGGGCTGCCTCCGGCCGGCGGGTCTGACTTCACTGTCAGCCGCCTCATCAAGGAAGCGGCAGCCTGTGGGCACTGGAGTCGCTCTGCAGCACACACATGCGACTCATACGATGCAGCTTATGCTGTGGGCATCAACTCCAGCACGGCATCTTCAGAAACACTAACATGTCAGCCATGGTGACCTCAGCATGCCTCCTTATTGTTGCTCTGTCCCCCTTCTGAAGACTGCGGGAGTTTCAGACCATGTGCTCTGTGTGTACCTGGCCTGTGTGGCTTCATTGGTTGGGCATTGCCTGTGCACCAGGAGGTTGCTGGTTCTATTCCTGGTCAAGGGCACATCCCCGGTAGGAGGCATGCAGAAGGCAGTGGACCAATCAATGTTGTGTTCTCTCTCTCCCCCATCCCATTAACCTTTTGTGGATCACTTCCTGACTGTAGCTACTCTTTATGCCATCTCTACTAGCAACCGTGGGAAGGGGTTTCCTGGAACCTACACTGAGAAACAGTGAGTCAAGGAGGGCCACGTGGGAAGGGAGGGGTTCTGGGGATGGAGCAGCCCCATGGACAGCCTGCAAGGGAATGGACCCTCAGTCCCATAACCCCAGGATCGGGGCTTTGTCACAACCACTGCTGCTCCCTCTGAGCGTGCCAACTGGTGGCCGCCCCCGAGGAAAACCCAGCCAATCGGTGGGCCTGGCTCTGCTCTGAGGAACTGGGAGCTGATTAATGCCTATCTATAGCTGCGATAGACACAACACATTCATTACGCAACAACAGAAAAGTAACCAGGTGACGATTTTTTTCGTGTTGCAGATGGGGAAACTGAGGCCAAGAGGAGCAACGTGGTGAGCCCTGATCTCTCAGGCGACTCCCCTGGAGATCTTGACAGCTATAGGAGTGGAACCAAGTGCCCACAGTGGAGTTTCTTTCAAGTGACAGTTGTTTTAAAGGAAGAGAACACACATTGTTTCCCATCAGATAAGCCTGCTCATCTCCACTTGGCCAATCCTCCCCACTCCCCCCGCCCGCCCTCCCGCTGCCAGGGAGCCAGTGGGGGCCTCAGTGGAACTGGGTGGGCCAGCCCTCATGATTCATCTTCTTCATTCCCAATCTAACAACAGGTGAGGACACAGTCTCTGTCCTTGGTCGGAGCCAGGATGTGGCCCCTGTGTGCCCAGGACCCTGGGCTGAGACTCCACAGCTCCCCTCCCGGGGGTCCCCCCTCTGTGGTCCCCAGTTCTCAGAGAGATGGCTCTGCAAAGCTGATGAAGCTGTCTCTCTCTCTCTCTCTCTCTCTCTCTCTCTCTCTCTCTCTCTCTCTCCTTCCCGCTGCTGGTCTCCATCTGCTTGTCCTTCCAACGTGGCTCATGACAAGAGGGCACAGAGAGAAACTGGGCCTTGGGGATCAACATAGTCCTCTCCATATTCCACGGTTGCTTGGCACCCCAGCACCTACTGGGGCCATGGCCACTGGACACAAGGAGTGACCACCTCCACAGCCAGCTCAGAGGCACCTTCGACTCCTGACTGCGGGGTCTGCGCACCTGCACCTGGACAATCCAGCAATCCCCCAGAATGCCACATGCGAAGACCTGGAGAATCTAGGACCATGGACCCTGACTGGGCTAAGCCAAACAGGCACTTCCTGACCAAACGGAACCCCCTCTGTCATCAGTGTGCATCGATGAGTCTCCAAGCACCTGCTACTATGAGATCTGGTCTTCGTCAGGCCCTTTAGGTGCCAGAGCAGCCCTGGCCTGTGTGGCTTCATTGGTTGGGCATCGTCTGTGCACCAGGAGGTTGCTGGTTCGATTCCTGGTCAAGGGCACATTCCTGGTAGAAGGCATGCAGAAGGCAGTGGACCAATCAATGTTGTGTGTTCTCTCTCTCTCTCTCTCTCTCTCTCTCTCTCTCTCTCTCTCTCTCAAAATCAATACAATATTCTTTAAAAAAAGATGCCAGAGCAGGAAAAAATACAATATAAATCATCATGGAATGCAAATCAAACCCCAATAAGAGATCACCTCCCACCTGTTAGCTTAGTTATTATTATAAAAACAAAAAGTAAGAGTTTTTGGAGAGGATGTGGAGAAAGGGGAGTACACTGTCAGTAGGATTGTAACTTGGCACAGCTGTTATGGGAAACAGTACGGAGGTCCCTGAAAAAAGTAAGACTAGAACTACTCTATGACCCAGCAGTCCCTCTTCTAGTACTTACCCAAAGGAACTGAAATCAGGATCTCAAAGAGATATCGGCACCCCATGTTTAACATTTTTTTCAATTTATTGAATATCTAATCTAATAAAAGAGTAATATGCTAATTGCATCACTCTGCTACATCCCAGGCCACTCCCACCAGCCAATCAGAGTGATTATATGCAAATTAACCCAACCAAGATGGTGGCCGGCAGCCACAGAGCTAGAGCAAATAGGAGGCTTTGTTGCCCCAGCGATAGAGGAAGCTGCCTGCCTAGGCAAGCTGTGGCCTCCACTCAAGGCAATAAAGTTTCAACTATAGAAGATAAATAAACCCCAGATACCTGCTTCCAGCCAGCCTTGCTGGAAGCTTGGGTAGCTGGGGGCTGTGGCTTAATTCTCATGATGCAAACAGCCATCAGCTCCTCATCCAGGACAGCCCCACCCTCCTGGGGTGAGGGTCCCTGCTGGGGGTCTTGGCCAGCCTGAAAACGGCCCTCAGCCCCTCACCCAGGCTGGCCAGGCACCCCAGCGGGACCCCCACCCTGATCCAGGACATCCTTCAGGGCAAACCAGAAGGCCCCCACCCATGCACCAGGCCTCTATCTAATCTAATAAAAGAGTAATATTAAAATTGACCGTTTCTTTGGGTTGCCTAAGCCATGCCCACCAACCAATCAGAGCGGCTGTATGCAGATTAACCCAGCCAAGATGGAGGCCGGCAGTCACAGAGCTAGAGTAAACAGGCAGCTTCTGTTGCACCAGGAGTAAACTGTCTGACAGCTGACTGGGCCTCTCTGTGCTCCAGGCAACATACTTGCAACATTGTTGCAATTATAGAAGCCTTGGAGCTGAAGCAAATAGCAGGCCTGGGTATGACTACTAAGGCAACATTCTTTCAATTATAGAAGCCACAGAGCTGGAGCAGACAGGAGGCTTTATTACCTGCCTAGGCCTTGGCTTAAAGGAACAGTATCAATTATAGAAGATAAATAAACCCCAGAAACCTGCTTCCAGCCAGCCTTGCTGGGACATTGGGTCAATGGGAACTGTGGGCAGCCTGAAAGCTTGAAAACAGCCCTCAGTCCATCACCCAGGCTGGCCATACCCCAATGGGGTGAGGAACCCCACTGGGGGGCTTGGCCAGCCTGAAAACAGCCATCAGTCCCTCACCCAGGCTGCCCAGGTACCCCAGTAGAGACCCAAAACCTGAAGGGACTGTGGGAAGCCTGAAAACAGCCCTTAGACCCACACCCAGGCTGGCCACACCCCAGTGGGGTGAGGGTCCACACTGGGGGGCTTGGCCAGCCTGCAAACAGCCATCATCCCCTCACCCAGGCTGACCAGGCACACTAGCAAGTGGACATCCCCAGAGGGGTCCCAGACTGTGAGAGGGTCCAGGCCGGGCTGAGGGACCTCCCGAGTGCACAGATTTTTGTGCACTGGGCCCCTAGTCCTATATAATAAAAGTGTAATATGCAAATTGACCCTAATAGCAGAACGACTGGGAATGACTGGTCACTATGACACACACTGACCACCAAGGGGCAGATGCTCAATGCAGGAGCTGCCCCTGGTGGTCAGTGCACTCCCACAGTGGGAGCTCTGCTCAGCCACAAGTCAGGCTGAGGGCTGCCAGTACAGCAGTGGTAGTGGGAACCTCTCCTGCCTCCTCAACAGCACTAAGGATGTCCGACTGCAGCTTGGGCCTGCTCCTTGCTGGCAAGTGGACACCCTCCAAGGGCTCCCAGGCTGCCAGAGGGATGTCTGACTGCCAGCTGAGGTCTGATCGCCCAGGGAGTGGACATCCCCCGAGGGGTCCCAGACTGGGAGAGGGCAGAGGCTGGGCTGAGGGACCCTCCCTGAGTGCACAAATTTTTGTGCACAGGGCCTCTAATCTAAACTAATAAAAGCGAAATAGTAAAATTAACCGTTTCTCCGAGACAGGGTAAGCCACACCCACCAGCCAATCAGAGCGGCTGTATGCAAATTAGCCCAGCCAACATGGAGGCCGCCACTCATGGACCTGAGTAAACGGCAGTTTCCATTGCGGCAGGAGCAAAAGTGAAGCTGCGCCCGCTCCACTCAAACTGGTTCTAGCGAAACACAGATTTGAAACAATATAACAATCACAGAATCCTCAGGAGCTGAAGGAAAGAGCAGCCCGGGGCCTAACCAGTAAAAGTAACAATTGTTTCATTATAGACGCTGCAAGGTGAAGCAGAGGAGGCTTCATTAGTTAGAAGGCTGCCTTAAAGGAACAGCATCAATTATAGAAGATAAGCAAACTCCAGAAACCTGCGTCCAGCCGGCCTTGGTGGGATGTTGGGTCAATGGGAGCTGTGGGCAGCCTGAAAGCCCCTCACCCAGGCTGGTCAGGCACGCCAGCAGGTGGACATCCCCCGAGGGGTCCCAGACTGGGAGAGGGCACAGGCCGGGCTGAGGGACCTCCCGAGTGCACAGAGCGGCTGCAGGGCGGGACAGCGCAGGACCCAGGACCCGTGAGTGGGAAAGAGGCGGCAGGGTTGGAGGGCACC
>PVJC01025795.1:0-24494 GCA_004026665.1 Murina feae | reverse complement strand
GAAGACAGGGCCTGAGTCTTCCTTCCAGAGCTAATTCAGCAAACATTTCCTGAGGCCACCCTCGGGTCCAGGGCCTGGTGGAAGATGGTTCCAGGTGAAGCCTGAGGAATTAAAAATGCAAATTAACCACATTCCTGGCCTGATCCTGCAGCTGGATTTTAAAAAGACAACTTTTTTCCTATGACCGAGACCAGAGGCACCCCTCTGGACATTTCCTGGTGATTGCCCATGCCCTTTTGTTGGTAAAGCCCACCAGGCTTTCCTTCCATAGTAAATAGCTTCCTCTGGCCTGCTTCTGCTACCAAAACCTTACTCTGTTCCTTCTTGTAACCTGAACCAAGGCCGTAAGGTTTGAGCAGTTCCAAAACTCCTTAACATACATTCTAAGTCAGCTGAATTTGAGGAGGAGCTATTACCATGTTGCAGGGAGGGACCGGGTTGAAGAGAACTAATCAAACAAACAGAAACAAACATAGAAACACTTTTACACTAGCGCATACTACATTTACACCACAGAAAAACAGCGGCAGTTTCAGAGAAACATTCATCAGTAACCTTAGCACGCCTCTTTCCTGGAGGCTGGGACCTGTGGGGAGCAAACTGAAATCTTTACTTATACAAACATAGACAGACATTTCTGTTAGCCGAATAGGCAGATAACAAACATTAGAAAGAGATAAAAAAAAACCACTCACATTTGTATGGCCAGAAGGCACAGAGTAGCTTCCGCTTCATACAGACCAGTTAACTCTCTCAGTAGACTAGTCCAACTGGAGCTGAGCAGATAAACAAAACAGTGCCCAACTCCCCAGATGGTCATGGGGGCACTCCTGGCACCCATGCCCCAGAACAGAATAAAACAAAGAAACACAGAAATAGACAAACAAAGAACCCACACACAAAAAGAACAGCCTTCCATCCTTGTGGAAGCAAAACCAAAAGCGGGAGCGACCCGCTAGACTCAGAACCTGGAGGGGAACATCTCATCCATCCTGGGAAGATTGGAACATTTTCTGAATCTTCCGGCCCGTGGCCTTTCCCGGCACATCCACCTAAACCTCTTCAGGTACTACCATAAATGAGCTCACACAAAAGAGACAGACAAGACAGACACCTTAATGCGGCCAATCAGGCTCTCTGGGTCGGGGATCCCAGCGAGCTGCCAAATGTTACACCCAGATTTTGTGATCCCCAAAGACCACCAGTGAGCCCCTAGTCCGATGCAAGAACAAAGAGCCTTTATTCAAGCTAGCTTGAGCTCAATCCCACATACACTCACCGGTGCAGCTGTAGGGCAGGGAGAGAGAGTGAGCTCTAACAGAACAAAAGGTTTTATAAGGAGTCTAGGGGCAGTTGGTGAGGTAATGCTCGTGGCCCCCCTGCTGATTGGTCGAGGGAAGGGCCAGGGTTTGGTTGCACAGGGAGCAGGATACAGTTAGTTCCTCTGCATCCCTATTGGCTGGTTTGAGTCAGTCACTGCCCTTTCAGGTGCACCTAAATCACCCAACTCAGAGCCATAGGAATGTGCATTCAAGAGTCCACACTACTATAGCAAACAAAGAAGAAGTTGTTATTCAGAGCTGCTCTCCCATGGCTGTCCCCTCTGGGCTCCTGTCCCCTCTGGGCACCCTGCACAGGATCTGCAAAAACACCATCTCAGAGTTTTTTCCTTAAATGTGCTTGACTGCAAACTCTCTCAGCTACTGCCTGAGTGTCCAGCTTCTAGTCTTCTGCATCTTAGAGCTGAATAGGATCCTCCTGGGCACCTGAAAGAGCTGGTGAGCACTGCCCTACCTTCTCCCTTTGTGTTGCTAGAACAATAAAACCAAGTTGCCAGCATATCCCTGGAAGCTGCTTTTCCACATATCTAGCTCAATGTTGTGGCTGTCTCCACAGAGGTGAGCCCGCAAATCACTGAGCTCTATAGCCAATGGAGCTTAGCATTGATGAGTCCCACAAGACCACATACAACAATTACAAAAATACAACAGCATTTAAATGAGCACACAAGTGCTTCCTGCAGTGCTCCCCCCACATCAAGCTCCATTCATGTGAGAAGTGCTCACCTGTCGAAACTCAAATAATGGACTCAGAGACAGAAGTATGGCAAGAAGAAGACTTTTCACATGTTCTTGCAAGAGTAGGTGTCTGATTCAACAGGCACACATGGAACAGCGATCACAGGCTATTTATCCCTAGGGTGTGAGGTTCCCTCCTCCACTCCCCATTAGCTGAGTTACTCTGAGGTTAAGAGTGAAGCAGGATTTTTGGACTGGGACAGGCAATGTTCCCCTGGGCAGATGATTCCCTGGCTCTTTGTTTGCCAGAGTTCAAGAATAAATCCAGGATGGAAGATGGTATAGCAAAGGTGGAGATTTATTGAAGAACAAGTATAGACTCCCGTGTTGGGAGGGGGAAAGGGGTCCCACTAAGTTTCTTTTCCCTATGAATTATAAAGGCTACAGATCCTGGTGCCCTGATATCCCCTCTGATTGGTCACTATCCCAATTGGTTACTATAGTAATTCCTAGGCTCAAAGGTTGAATCTCACATGGGACATGTGCGATTCTCCTCCCCCTCCTTCCTTATTGTTTTCCTACTCCCTTTGGAATTTCTTCTCCTTCTGGATGAAGGGCTTCCTTCCCTTTATTTTGTAAATATAGACCTTTTGCTGTTCCCAACTCTCTCATTCTATGGAAATGTACCTGTTGCAGCTTTTCAGCTTCCTTATTCTATGGAAATATACCTTCTGCTGCTCTGCAGCCCTGTGCTTTCTCCATGGACCCCCTTATTTCTAAAATTTCCTAAACCTGTCTTTTTTATCCCTAAAAATTCCTGTTTCAACAGTTTTCCTCATACATTGCCTAGGTCTCATTGTCTCCTCTTGGGCCATTTAAACAAATAATGGGCTGAGGCCTTTTCTAGTTGTCTCCACCTCCCCCTGACTAGTTGAGGCAGCTAGAGGTGCTTAGTCCTGGGTGCCTAAGGGGTTTCTACCATCAGGAGCAGTTCTTTGTTCTTATACTCTCTCCCCTCCCCCCTGAATTCTGTTTTCCCTGAGGAAATTCAGTAATGCTTTCCATTAAAAGTTCACTATGCTGAAGATGGATCACAGAGGCCTATTTCCTACTATTCACCATTTCTTTTTTCTTAATCTGTATTGTTGAGAGTATTACAGATGTCCCCCACTATTTCCCCATAACCCCTATCTCCTAGGTTCCTGCCCCACCCCAGGCCTTCACCACACTATTGTCCATGTCCATGGGTTATGCATATATGTATAACTGGACAATCAATGGGTCCAGGCTGTCTGTCACTACTTGTAAGGTGACCAGATTTTAACATTGGTAAAGTGGGACACCACTGACCACTTGACTGCTGAAAAACGTATCTTCCCTTCCCGTTCTCCCACCGTTCCCTAGCTTGTCATGCATTCTTTCCAAAAATCAGGACTTTTTTAAAACCCTGTGGGACTCAGGACAAATTGTTAAAAATCGGAACTGTCCCACCAAAAGCGAGTCACATTATACCTGAGCCAAGTTAGAGAAACAGGGTTGAATCATATATGAGCATTTATTCCAATATCCACAGTATGGGAGAGCAGCAGGTCATCCACAAAAATCTGCTCTGTCCCCCACCACAAGCCAGCTTCTTCTATCGGGTAGAAGGATGATGATTACATGAGAACTAAGTCTATTTGACAATACAGGTAGAAAAGCTCACCTCTCTACAGGGCTCTTTTCTTTTTTTTTAAAATATGATGTTTTACAGAGAGGAAAGGAGAGGGATAGAGAGTTAGAAACATCGATGAGAGAGAAACTGTAAGGGCGGAAGGGCGGTGCAAGAGTGAAGACATGACAATAGGGATGCAGAGGAAATGCCTGGCCCAGGACCTTCCCTTGACCAATCAACAGGGGCCACACACGTTACCCCACCCACTACTTCCGGCCCTATAAATCCTTTGTTTTGACTGAAACCCGCACTTCCTGCCCTGTCGCGCCACTGTGCCGGTGAGCGAGCAGAAAGTCCAAGTTAACTGGAATAATAAAGCTCTCATGTTCTTGCAGCGGTTTTGGGGCTCACTCGTAGTCTTTGGGGACCATGACATCTGGGTACAACATTTGGGGGCTCGTCTGGGATCCCCTAGACCTCTGAGGGACTCCTGAACCGGAGAGCCTGATTGACCGCGGTATGCGTCTTGTATGTCTTGTCCGTCTTTTTGTGTGAGCTCATTTCTGGAATGGTTAAGCCTGAAAGTACTTAGGCGAGATGTCGCCGAATAAGTTACAGGCGGGAAGCTGGGAGACGTCCCACGCTTCCCAGGAGAGATCGGAAGTGGCCTTCCACGAATTTGGAGAGATGGGACCTGCCTCTCCATGAATTAAGATCGGAGGGATGGAAATTCCCCTCCAGGATTTCAGACTGGAGACAAGGGTTTGCCTCGTTAGGGTCTGAAACAAGACAGAGTTGGAAGGTTGTCTGTTTCTGTGTTTCTGTGTTTTATTCTGTTCTGGAGAATTGGGTACTGTTTTATTCTGCTCGGCTCTACTGAGAGAGTTAACTGCTCTGTTTGCTTTGGCAGGGTGCCAGCAGCTGTTTTTTCTCCCCACAGGTCACAACCTCCAAAAAGGAGGCTACTGAATGGTTTACTGAATGGTTTTCTGAAACTCTGCTGTTTTTATGTAAACGTAGTACTCCCCAGTTAAAAGTGTTTCTCCGTTTGTTCTTTTCAACCTGCAACATAGTAACAGCTAAGTTTTGGAATTGCTCAAACCTTACTGCCTTGAGTCAGGTTCTCAGTAAAGTATGGTGAGCTTTACTAACAAAGGGCTGGTTAATTGCTGGAAAATGGCCAGAGGGGTGCCTCAGGCCTAGGTCATAGAAATCCAGCTGAAGGCTCAGGCAGAAATGTGCTTAATTTGCATTTTAAATTCCTCAGGTTTCCAGCAAAAACTGCTTCTCGAAAGATAAAAATCTTGATCTAGATTTACGGTATAAAGGTTTAAAATGTGATGTATATTGTCTGAGCTTTGGCTCATTAAGTCATGTAATATAAGCAAGTTATCTCATTTGTAAAGGGGTTTGTTCCAGCAGCTGAATGACCCGGGGCATTACACGTGGCTTTCATGGAGGATGCCATCTTGGGAAGGTGGGGGCCACCCCTAATTTGCCACTCAGGGGCGGGGCTCACAGCTCCGCAGGGCAGGGAGATTAAGGGCCCTGCTCCCTGCTGTATTGAATTAAGGCTAGTTGGTGATATTCTGTAATGTAAATATAGTGTGCACCAAGGTTTTAATGGGAAATGTTTTCTGTCTTTATTGTTTAAATATGCATCTTTGTTGCTTGCTTAATGTTTACCTAACGAATTTCTGTTTGGGTCTGAATGTGTTGCTAATCTAAGAAATGCTGGCTGTTTAATGTTTCTAAGAGTAAAGAATTTTATACAAGTTGCTGGACATCTGACAAAAAGAATAAAAGCAAAGACAGTGGGAATTAAGGTTAAAAATAAGAAGCTAAGCTAGTAAATGGGAAATTACTAAATTTGGCTGGTCTGAGTGCAGTGGTGTCTTACAACTAATTGATCACAGCCAATAAGATTGGACAAACTGTGTTTGTGCCTAGAAAGAAGAACTGGCCATGGTGCACAGCCCTGACAATGGCTCCAGAGGGAAAAGGGCAATTTTGCCTTGTGTGGGAAGGTCAAGAATAGACTCTAGTCACCTCCATAAGATGTTTGTATAGCCTTACTATGTGTCATGTGTAGTAGCAGAAGATTTAGCTGTCAGAAGTGGCCATAGTGTAAGTATAGTAATCTTAATTTTCTTACAGATTTGAATTCAGTTGTCAAAAGAACAGGGCAAAGAAGAATACCATCAGATTTTTGTGTTTATTGAGAGACGGTTAGCAGCCTGTATACTGTCTTGCAGGCCCGCATGACCATGCCCATGTCAGGGGTGGCACAAACCTCAACTGTAGGAACAATTAAGCCTAAGAGTTCTAACTGACTGAAAAGTATGAAAAGTGTGGTTTTGGTGTATAAAGAAAAATGTTAAAAGTTGAATGGATGATAGGCCAGTAAGCTGGGAAAAGTAGAATAGGGAAACTGAGCAGAAATTTTGTCTTCCCTAAACCAAGGACACTTGGGAGAGGCCTGGTCGCTGATCTGCCATGGGAACTGCCAAATGGCTCAGCACAGCTTCGCCTGGGTGGAGTGACCTCCCCGATGGCCCTGTCCCTGGCAGTGCCGGGGGAAGGAAGAGTAGAGATTTTAAAGTCAGTGTCATTTCTACAACAGTGTCTCATAGTAAAGAATTCTTGCTGTCCTCGGGGCCTGGCTAAGAACCACGCCCCAGTGTTATTCAAGGTAAAACCTGGAGCAGTCTGTTACCTATTTTAGAAAACGCACTTTTGTATTTGTAAAGCATCAGACAGGGCTCCAGAGAGATGCGACCCTGTTATATCCAGCTAGAGTGTTGGATATTAAATGCATCAGGAGTCCAATCAATGTTGGGGCCCCCGCCAGCAGGCGAGGGGATCCCAAGGTGGTTGCTGGCCATGGAGGCCACAGGGGCATAGGTTCTCCCGCCCCATGGCTGCTTTTCCCATGCCCAGCTCAGAGTGGGACCCAGGCAACACAGCTCAGATCGGGACAGAGAGCTGTTGCAGGGTATGGAAACTTCACAGAGGCGAAGGGCAACTAGGCTGCAGATGAAGCAGCCTGGAAGACTGCCCTGGAAATCAGAGGGGCCTCTACAGATCAAAGGAACTAATTCCACTCAAGTTCTTTCAGGCTTTGCAGCCTCCCCAGAGGGAAGTCCAGAAGCCCAGGGGTGGCAGTGGCGGCGGTGGCGAGAGTTGGCGCTCCAAGGCTGCATGCAGCGCCCCCTACCCTGGGGAGGCAGGAACGGTGCAAACTGCGGGTGCCTGGACGGAGGCAGCAGAGGCAGCAGCATGTTCGAGACAGGCGGCCGACACCCTGGACGGCGAAAAGCAGTGGCAACTCATCGTAAGAAAGCGCTGGACCACGAGCAGAGCAACTAGTAGGAGCTGACCCTGTGGGTGCGCGACGGCGGCGACCCGACAACAGCCCCTGCTTCAAGAAGAGCATGTACGAGGCCGACCTAGTGGAGGACAACATCCTGGGCACTGCCATCCTGACCTGGATGTGGGGGTCAACGGGCGGCGCCACCACCAAATTGGTGTGGCGGCTGCTGTGCCTGGACGTGGCATCGGGCTGGCTCAGCGTCCTGACCACAAGGAAGTGAGCCAGCTGCACTTCACCGTCATGGCCCGCGACCGTGAGCAGCCCCACCAAGAACCAGGAGGAGAATGGCATGGTCACCTGCACGGTGGTGGGGGACATGCCCTTCCAGCTGAAGCTGGCTAGCGACACGGAGGGCGACCAGAACTGGCCAGCGACCGGCCAGATGGTGGTGGAAGTCTCCAGGATGGCCACCGTGCTGGCCACTGACGACAATGGCAAGAACACAGAGGTCGCCTACTCGCTGGTGCCCTCGGTGACGGGGGTGTTTGCCATCAACTACACTATGCTGGACCGCGAGCAGACGGACAGGTACAAATTCAAGGTACACGCCAGGGACAAAGGCCTCTTTGTGCTGCAGGGCAGCACACGGTGATCGTGCAGGTGGCTGACAAAGAACGTGATGCAGGACTGGGTGCCACCGCTCCCAAGTGAGGGCAGCCCATAAAGGAGTGTGCCCACCGCTGGGGATGCCCTCGTGGATGGCAGGAACCTGCAGACAACCTTGGCTGCGGTCAGAGAGGAGCTGAGAATAAGTCCTCAGCAGAAATGTCGTGTTGGACAGGCTCACTGTCCTGGAACTGCTCTTCACATTCATCGAGTTGCCGCAACAGACCTGGGCGCCCAGCAGCAGGTTGCTGATGCAGCATCAACACCAGCCAGCCCGTGCCCTGTCCAGAGACCTGCGGAGGAGGCTGTCTTCTAGGACATCTTCATCTAGTAAGCGGACGAGGCGGAGGCAACTGCGTGGCTGTCCTGCAGCAGGGCCGGATTCTCAGCCTGCTGGAGTTAGACAGCCTGCAGGATGCAGCTTGCACCATGGCCCTGATGAAGACCTGCGTCCCACAGGCATTTCCTCTCCAGGGACAACCGAGCCAGCTTCGAGGGGCTCCTCCAGGCGCTGAAGCAGAACTGGCACCACTTTTGCCTCTGCCTGTGTCTGGTGGGTTGCGAGGTCACAGATGCCACCTTGGAGGAGGTGCTTCTGATGCTTCTGCGAGATCCCAGAGAGCAGTCGGATGTGGCCCCAAGGATGGGGTTGGAGGCGCAGAGCCGAGGCCTCAGGCATCCACTCTGTCTTGCACGATGGTGCCCTTGCCAGCACCCTCATGCAGACGGTTGCCTGCACCTGCGAAGCAGCCCCAGCACAAATGTCTGGGCCCCCTTCCCGGCTGACCTCCGGGGCCACATAGAAGTGCCTTTTGATGCCCGGGGAGAGCCCCAGGCTGGGGACTGGTCTTTTGGAGGGCGAGGCCAGGATTCCATTGCGACCTCAGACCTGTCAAAGCTAGAGGACATCTGCTTGACAGAAAGTACCTGACAGGAGTGTGAGAGGCCCTGCTATGGAGGGCACCTCAGGCCCTCTTCCTCGTATATGGGGCACAGAGAAGGGAGCTCTGCCCCATGCAGCAAGGAACATGTTTTGAATTTTGGGGGAAAGGTGAATGAACAGAATGCTCCCCTCAGGACCTTGAGGGAAAGGAGTACCCAGAAGAGTCAATGATTTGACTCATGTACATAAAACCAAGGGGGAATGTAAGGACAGAAGGGCGGTGTGAGAGTGCAGACCTGCCAATAGGGATGCAGAGGAAATGCCCGGCCCAGGACCTTCCCTTGACCAATCAACAGGGGCCACACACGTTACCCCACCCACTACTTCCGGCCCTATAAATCCTTTGCTTTGACTGAAACCCACACTTCCTGCCCTGTCGCGCCGCTGTGCCGGTGGGTGAGCGAGAAGTCCAAGTTAACTTGAATAAAAAAGCTCTCATGTTCTTGCAGCGGTTTTGGGGCTCACTCGTAGTCTTTGGGGACCACGACATCTGGGTACAACAAAACATCGATCAGCCACCTCCTGCACACTCCCCACTGGGGATGTGCTCACAACAAAGGTACATGCCCTTGACTGGAACGGGACCTGGGATCCTTAAGTCTGCAGGCCGATGCTCTATCCACTGAGCCAAACCAGTCAGGGCTCTAAAGGGCTCTTGATTCTCTCAGATTCCTGCCTTTATTTCATGCTTCACTGGAGTTCTCTTAGCCATAAGTGAAGCCCAGTTAGCATCTGTGTGTGTGTGTCTACATAGACAGAGAGACAGATAGTTAGTTATTAGAACACTATATAATCCATCTCTCAAGTAACAACTTCCTCTGAGAATGCCACTTGTGCAACTGATTTCAAGAACACTCGTTGGTAACTGCAATTGAGGAATCGAAGAGCCAAAATCCGAAAGCCTACACTGTGGGAGCCACCACAAGTGCCTCTAGACATCGGACACTGAAGATTAAACAGTAGAAAACTCCAGGTGGAGGAATTTATGTCTCCATCTGAGGAGGAAGCTGGTCTTGCAAGGAATGTCAGGCCATAAAACCAAACAAAGCCCTGCCCTGAGGGAGGGTAGGGGGTTGTGGTGGCTCTGAAACCTTGGGACACCTGGGGGAGGGGAGCTTCCTCCAAGGCCTTGAAAGGGGAAGGGGGCATATTTACAATACAATGGCCCCAGAAGGTTATAAAAAGCAAAGTCCGTGTGTTACTTCACACTGATTTGGAATTCCTCCCAGGGTCGATTGGTACCAATGTCTATTAAAAGGACTCCTCCCTTTCTCCATGAAGTGTGCTTGGCATTCCTTTACTCTTCTGTAACATCTCAAGTTTATTCCAGCAGAAAACAGCCAACAGGGATAGAAGCTGGCCTTTGCCTCACTTCTTTTCCACCCTCAGTGGTTGCTTCCCAAGCCTCACTATAAAAGGGGCTCGGTGTGTAGATTTTCACCCAATAGTGCCTGCAGGTTAAGAAGTCACTCATAAAGGAAGATGAAATGGAGCTGAGTGAGCATATCCCCCTCAGTGGTATGCCATTATCAAAGAGAATAGCTACATATAAATAAAACTTGAGCAGGTCCTGAAGGTAAATTTAAATTGCATGAGCAGATGGCTTACACTCTCAGTGACCTATTCTTGCAGCACTGCTAGCTCTCTGCCAACCACATCTATGGCTTCACGAGGCATTCCCTTGGATGCCAACCCCTCGTCTGCAGTGCTCACTGTGCGCTGGGTTGGATTAAAGCAGCAGGCATGAGTGAATTCACTACATTTCAGAAGAAAGTGGACTAGACCAGAGATATGCATGGCTGCACGAAAATGAACAAGCTCTACCTTTTGCTTCACTGATAGATGAATATTAATAATCTTCTGTTTCATTGATAATTGGCAGAGGCCTTTTACTAGATATATGGGTGCACTCTTTTTTTAAAAATATATATTTTATTGATTTTTTACAGAGAGGAAAAGAAAAGGATAGAGAGTTAGAAACATCGGAGAGAGAAACATCGATCAGCTGCCTCCTGCACACTCCCAACTGGGGATGTGCCCGCAACCAAGGTACATGCTCTTGACCGGAACTGAACCTGGGAACCTTGAGTCCGCAGGCAGATGCTCTATCCACTGAGCCAAACTGGTTAGGGCTATGGGTGCACTCTTAATGGCGTCACCCCTCAGTCTGAATTTATTATGTATAGGAGTTACTGATATATAGATATATATATAGAGAGAGATAAATATGTGTTGATATATATAAATATGAGAGGCCCAGTGCATGGGTGGGGTCCCTCACGGTGACCTGCAGAGATCAGGCCCCAACTCGCACCCCCAGCCTCACAGCCCCAGCTTACAGAGCTTCAGCTCACAGCCTCATCTGGCACCCGGCCTTGGTCTGAAGCAGCCTCCTCACTTACTCCACCATCCTGCCTGTACCTGAAAGCCAGGTGGCAGCTCCACCCCCTGCCACCACCACTGGCCGCTATATGTGGGGGAATCAGTGGGGCAATCAGACCCCTCACTTTCCCCTACCTTGACCTGGTGCCACCCACTCACCTGATCCACCATCCCACCGCATCCCACTCTCCTCAGGGCCCATTGGGGCCAGCAGCAACTCCACTACTACTTGCTACCAGCACCACATCGCCCCCTGGTGGTCAGCACAGGTCATAGCAAGAGGTCGAACAACTGCCTGAGGGGACAATTTGCATATTAGGCTTTTATTATCTAGTACTAGAGGCCCAGTGCATGAAATTTGTGTACTGGGGTTGGGAGTGTCTCTCAGCCCAGCTTGCACCCTCTTCAATATGGGACCCCACAGGGATCAGGCCTAAACCAGCAGTTGAACATCCCTCTCACAATCTGGGACTGCTGGCTCCCAACCGCTCACCTGCCTGCCTGCCTGATTGCCCCTAACCGCTTCTGCCTGCCAGCCCGATCATCCCCTAACCACTCCCTTGTCAGCCTGATACGTGCCTAACTGTTCCCCTGCTGGCCGAACTGCCCCCAATTGTCCTCCCCTACAGGCCTAGTCACTCTCAATTGCCCTTCCCAGCAGGCCTGGTCACCCCTAACTGCACCCCCCTACCAGCCTGATAGATGCCTAACTGCTGCCCTGCTATCCTAGTCACCCCTAACTGCCCACCCCTGCTGGCCTGGTTGCCCCTAACTGTCCTTTCCTGCAGGCCTAGTCCCCCCGCAACTGCATTCTCTGTAGGCCTGGTGTCCCCCCCCCCCATTGCCCTGCCTCCCTTGCAGGCCCAATTGCCCCCAAACTGCCCTCTCCTGCAGGCCTAGTCCCCCTGCAACTGCATTCTCTGTAGGCCTGGTTCCCCCTCGCCAATTGCCCTCCCTCCCTTACAGGCCCGATTGCCCCCAACTACCCTTCTCTGCTGGCCTGGTCATCTCTAACTGCCCTCCCCTACAGGCCTGGTTTCCCACAACTGCCCTCCCCTGCCAGCCATCTTGTGATGGCCTTCTTTTGACCACCTTTGCAAGGGTTGGCCATCTTTGCAAGGGTGTGATGGTAAATATGCATATTACCTCTTTATTATATAGGATATCTGTGTGTGTGTGTGTGTGTACTTAAATGGCAGGAAGAGATAGCTCTAGTGTCTCTTTCTCTTCTTATAAAAGTATCATCCTTATGACCTTGTTTAACTTAATTACTTATTTATAGGCCCTAGTGCCAAATACAGTCACATTGAGGATAAAGACTTCAACATATAGAGGAGGAGCACAATTTAGTCCATAGCAGAATTGTGAAGAGTGATCATCTATCATTTACTCTTCATTCATTAGTATAAATTCCCCTGCAAAGCGAAACCTCCTCTCAATAATTGGATACCTTGAAGAATAGTTAATATAAGGAAGATGAAGGTTATTTTTCTGTACTACTGGTTTTCAAAATAATGAATTTGGGTATTGTTCATTTTTGTTTTCCAATGCTTTTAAGATATCTAAATATGTCAGCTGCTTAATACATGTTTAATTGAATTTACTTTTTATATTGCCTTAATGGGCACTACTACATTTTTTAAAATATCAATTTTCTTGAGAATAATATTTTCTCTCTAACTTTTCCTGACAGTTCTCCCATTCATATATTATGATGGTTACTCTCTAGATAAGATCTACTTTTAAACCTTTTAAAGCAAAATTGTCATTATATGAAGATACATGATGAAGAACTCTGAGATCTGAATCACATATTATCCTTTCATAACTTGAACAATAGATCTCAAGAAATCCCTCCAAAATACAGCCAGACAAACCATCTACATAAATTGATTAGCTCCTTATCTGGTCTATGATACAATTCACCATT
Source organism: Murina feae (assembly GCA_004026665.1). Lineage (NCBI taxonomy): Eukaryota > Metazoa > Chordata > Mammalia > Chiroptera > Vespertilionidae > Murina > Murina feae. The sequence goes on along the minus strand of PVJC01025795.1, from coordinate 11,588 downwards.
CAGATTTTCATAATGTAATGTAATATTTGCTATCGTGCCTTGTAGCAACTGGAGCCAGCTTGTCTGTATATCTTGCTGGGATGTTAATATAGAAGAACCAAGGAGAATGAAAACAAAACCAGGACCATGTGAACAATGGCTCTAGCTTCAATTAAGGAAAAATAACTCAGTAAAGAGCCTTTCTCTAGTAAAGACTGCCAAGCAGCCCCAGGTCCAGCTGGAAGTAAGGATACTACCAGATCCTAATGACCAGCTATTAATCAAATCTTTCCTTTCTACTCCCAAAGCTTACACACAGGCACATGCACACACCTGTTCAAGCATATTAACTGTCTACCTTTGTCAGGATTTATAGCTAGAAATCAAACCCAGACCTGTTTGACTCCAGAGACAAAATCTTTATCACTTCATTGGACTGTGCCGCTATTTGCGTTTTAATTTTTAAAAAATTTTTCAATTACAGTTGACATTCAATATTGTATTAGTATTGTGTGTTTTGCTTTTTAATCTCAGCTTCTGTGACCTATCATGAATCCTCAGAATGAGTAACACATATTAATATGTATTCAATATATATTTGCATGTGCATGTTTATATGTATAATTTTCTATTCTTTGTTATTGTAGATGCATAATAAACATTTATGAAGTGAATAAATCAGTTTAAACAAGTAAGCCTGAATGAATAAAGAAGAAATTAGTGCAGGGATAGAAGAATAAAAGTGTGTTATTCAATTTGCTTTCAGGATTAGTCGCCCAAGTTCTGTTTGTTTTAATATTCTATTAGTCAATAAATATTTTGAACAATATGTGGTCAGTTAGTGATTGCATCATGTATCTAAAATGGATCACTAAATCTAATATATCTCCTGGATATGAAATTATTTAAGCCACTCCTAGAAAGCAAACTGAGCTAGGATGTTACAAGCAGAGCAGGCATTAGAAAAGCATGATGTCCCACTGAAGAACAATGCCAAGCAATTTTGACACCTGATCAAATAATTCACCCTTGTGCTGGTTTTTTTGGTCTATTATAAAGGGAAATGAAATATTCATTCAAAAAACTTCTAAAAAGCACAGAGAAGCCGATAGGAAGATCTGAATATCAGTATATTGGTTAGTTCTGTTTGTTTTATTTGTTTTAAGAACATGTGTGTTGTTTTACTTTTGCTTATTTTCTACTAGGGGCCTGGTGCACAAAATTCTTCCATGGGGGGAGGGTGGGGGTCCCTCAGCTCAGCCTGCCCCCTCTCACAGTCTGGAACCCCTCAGTGGATGTCCTATGATGGCCCCAGTCTGCCAGGCGCCTTTTGTGTGTGTGTGTGTGTGTGTGTGTGTGTGTGTGTGTGTGTGTGTGTTGCCACTGGGGACCTGCCCCCAGCCGCATCTGAGGTTCGGAGCAATCCTCCTGTGTGTGTCTACCTGCTGGGGGCCTGCCCCCAGGCACACCATAAAGGCTTAGAGCAGGCACCCCTTCCATGTTGATCTCTCAGACTCTTGCCCTCCTCTGCATGTTGTTCTCTTTTTTGAGCTGTGGCCAGGGCTGGGTGCTGCCTGCCTCCCAAGCTTGTCTACTGCCCATCTTCCTCCAGCCACCAGAAAGCAGGGAAAACCCCACCTCGTGGTCAGGCCAGCCTTTTCCTGCTCCCTGATTCCTGGAAGGGACCTGGGAAGCCACCAAGCAGGCCCCCAGCCCTCAAGAGCTTGCTTTCCCACTCCCCAGTGCCCCCCAAAGGGCCTGGGGAGCCACTAAGCAGGCCGCTGACTCTTTCCTACTCACTGGTCCCCTGCTATCTTCCTTTCCCACTCCCCAGTGCCGCCAAGGGGTCTGGGGAGCCACCAAGCAGGACCCTGGCCCCTGCAGCCTTGCTTTCCTGCTCCCCGGTGCCCCACAAAGGGCCTGGGCAGCTGCCAAGCAGGCTGAGACCCCCCGCCACCTCTTTCCCACTCCCTGTCCTGCTGCCTTGCTTTCCCACTCCCTAGTGCCCAGTAAAGGGCCTGGGCAGCCGCCAAGCAGGCTGAGATCCCCCCGCCACCTCTTTCCCGCTCCCCGTCCTGCCGCCTTGCTTTCCTGCTCCCCAGTGCCCTGCAAGGGGCCTGGAAAGCCCACCAAGCATGCCACTGACTCCCTGCCACCTCTTACCCACTCCCCGGTGCCCTGCAAAGGGCCTGGGGAGCCACCAAGCAGGCCGCCAACCCTGCCACCTCTTTCCCACTCACCAGTCCTGGGTCCTGCGCTGTTCCGCTCTGCAGCTGCTCTGTGCACTCGAGAGGTCCCTCAGCCTGGCCTGTGCCCTCTCACAGTCCGGGACCCCTCAGGGGATGTCTACCTGCTGGTGTGCCTGACCAGCTGCCCACAGCTCCCATTGACCCAATGTCCCAGCAAGGCTGGCTGGAAGCAGGTTTCTGGGGTTTGTTTATCTTCTATAATTGATGCTGTTTCTTTAAGGCGAGGCCTAATAAGAAGCCTCATTTCTGCTTCAGCTCATGGCTTCTATAATGAGACAATGTTACCCTTAGAGTCAGGCCCAGCCTGCTGTTTCCTTCAGCTCCTGAGGATTCTATGATTTATACTTTGTTGCAAATATGTTTTACTTTGAGGCAGGGATAAGCTGAGCCAGCACGCAGACAGTTTCACTTTCACTCCTGGTGCAATGGAAGCTGCCGTTTACTCCATGAGTTGCGGCCGCCATGTTGGCTGGGTTAATTTGCATACAGTCACTCTGATTGGCTGGTAGGCATCCTGAAGAGACGGTTAATTTCAACATTACGCTTTTATTAGTTAAGATTAAAAAGAAAGAAATTTAAGTATATCTACTATGAGTCATACACAGTACCAGGTGGTCCCTTCCAAAGCAACTGTCAATATGTATTAGTACAATCATTTAAAAAACAAGGAATTGAGACTCAAAGGATAGATGGGCTGCTGAAGTTCAGAAAGCCACTTAGGTGCCAAGTCAAGGCTGGATTCTAGGCCTGTGGTTTTCAGAGCCCATGGTCTTTCAGTACTTCCTTTTTCAAACAACCACTATTTATTTTTTAACCAAAACCAAGTTACACTTTTTGATGGAGCCCACCCTCTCCTCTGCTGTCCAGGGAAAAGGAAGGTCCCCAGGGGTCACCCCCGAACAAAATAGAAATGACGGGAAGGGCTCAAACAAGAAGAATGTCGCCAAGGGCCATGTGCTGGCCCTCCCAGCCTCCAAGCCATGACCAGGAGTCCAGCTGCAGAAGGTATAACCTCAGACTCTCACCCTGCAGACCAAGAGACCTGGGCTCTGGTTAGGGGCACTGGGTAGAAGTTGAGTTCAGCAGTGGGTAACGGGCTGCTGCCCCATAACACGCTCATGGTCACTCTGGGCAAGCACTGGCCCACCACAATCGTGGTCTTGCTCTCGTGCCCAGGCAGCCCTACGGGGCCTCCTGCCAAGCCTCTCCGCCTGTGGAGTCCATGCAGTACTTGATGCTTCTATTACCCAACTCAAGGGGTTTGCTGCTTGAGGTGCTCTATTCAAGAGCCAGCCAGTGTTGCAAGGTCATTTTATTTACTTGCAGCAAGTAAAGGAGACATAGGATTTATATCTAAAGCTCTGCCCTCTCTGAAGAAGGCTTAGCCATTCCTTATATATACCACTAGGGGCCCAGTGCACAAAAATTTGTGCATTCGGGGTGGAGGGAGTCCCTCAGCCTGGCCTGTGCCCTCTCACAGTCTGGGACCCCTCAGTGGATGTCCTATGATGGCCTCAGTCTGCCACGCGCCTTTTGTGTGTGTGTGTGTGTGTATGTGTGTGTGTGTGTAACCACTGGAGACCTGCCCCCAGCTGCATCTGAGGCTCGGAGCAGTCCCACTGTGTGTGTCTACCTGCTGGGGGCCTGCCCCCAGGAACACTGTCAAGGCTTGGAGCAGGCACCCCCTCCATGTTGATCTCTCAGACTCTTGCCCTCCCCAGCATGTTATTCTCTTTTTTGAGCTGTGGCTAGGGCTGGGTGCTGCCTGCCTCCTAAGCTTGCCTACTGCCCATCTTCCTCCAGCCACCAGAAAGCAGGGAAAACCCCGCCTCGTGGTCAGGCCAGCCTTTTCCTGCTCCCTGATCCTCGGAAGGGACCTGGGAAGCCGCCAAGCAGGCCGCCAACTCTTTCCCACTCACCCGTCCCCTGCTGCCTTCCTTTCCCACTTCCTGGTGCCGCCAAGGGGTTTGGGGAGCTGCCAAGCAGGACCCCAGCCCCTGCAGCCTCTTACCCGCTCCCCGATGCCCCGCAAAGGACCTGGACAGCTGCCAAGCAGGCCGCCGACCCCCTGCCACCTCTTACCCGCTCCCCGATGCCCCGCAAAGGGCCTGGACAGCTGCCAAGCAGGCCGCCGACCCCCTGCCACCTCTTACCCGCTCCCCGATGCCCCGCAAAGGGCCTGGACAGCTGCCAAGCAGGCCGCCGACCCCCTGCCACCTCTTACCCGTTCCCCAATGCCCCTCAAAGGGCCTGGGAAGCCCACCAAGCAGGCCGCTGACCCTGCTGCCTCTTACCCACTCACGGGTCCTGGGTCCTGCGCTGTCCCACCCAACAGCCGCTCTGTGCACTCGGGAGGTCCCTCAGCCTGACCTGTGCCCTCTCGCAGTCTGGGAGCCCTCTGGGGATGTCCACCTGCTGGCGTGCATGATCAGCCTGGGTGACGGGCTTTAAGGCTGCCCACAGCTCCCATTGACCCAACGTCCCAGCAAGGCTGGCTGGACGCAGGTTGCTGGGGTTTATCTCCTATAATTGATACACTGTTCCTTTAAGCCAGCCTAGACATGTAACAAAGCCTCCTCTCTGCCTCACCTCGCGGAGTCTATACTGCAACAATGTTATACTTTTAGACTCAGGCTAGGTCTACTGTTCCCTTCAGCTCCCGAGGATTCTATGATTGTTACATTATTGAAACATGTTTCAGACCCTGCCCGCCAAGGGCCGAAAACAGTTTCCCTTTCACTCCTGCTGCAACGGACGCTGCCTAAACGTTTACTCAGGTCCGTGAGTGGCGGCTGCCATGTTGGCTGGGCTAATTTGCATACAGTCGCTCTGATTGGCTGTTGGGCATCCCGAAGAAATGGTTAATTTTACTATTCCGCTTTTATTAGTTTAGATTTGGTTTGTTACACATTGATTTCTTCTTTGCAGTTGGCTCCATTTAGCCAGTTGGGTTCCTGTTGTGCTCATCCTATTTACAATTGGTCTGCAAAATATTGTGCTACATTTTCAACATTTTTAACCTTCAGCAAGAATAATATTTAGTAATAACTTAGAACCTCCCAGACCTCGAGACCCTCTCCTATCTAATACTTTCACCAGGGAACAGGTGCAGAAGGTCCTACAGCACCATCTCCCTGTGGTTTGGGGTGACTGGGAGCTAGGGTATCAAGAGGTGATGCTCAGCAGGCTCACACAGGCGGTAGGGTCCTCAGGGCGAGGACAGAACAGGATGTGAGCCCTCCTGACACCTGTGCCCATGGGGTTCTTGGTGGTGTAGTGTTCTTTCCTGAGTTGGTGGAGTCTCCAGCGCCCGGCATCATGGATGTTCCAAGGGGTATCTGCTCCCAGGGGTCCCCTGTACTGTTCATAGTGGGCAGGCCCTGGTTGTCAGTGAACTGGGAGGGACCGCATGCCTCCTCTGTAGCTTGGGCCCAACGTTGGCCATGCTCCTTAGAGGAGGCACCCTTGAGCACTAAAGCCCCTGAGCAATCTGGGAGGGGTCCATGGTGCCAGAGAGGAGGGACTGGGAGCCGGAGATGGGTGATGGGCTGACCTGGCATTTGCAGGGTGAGGCTGGGGTACAGGGTTTTGCGACTGGGAAGAGCCATAGCAAGAAGAGCTGGCGAGGAGGGCTGGACTCTCCCCCAAAGCTATGTGGTTCCTGCTGCGCCCCACCCCCTCCCCCCAGCGGCCATCAACCCCATCTGCAGGCCCAGCGGGCGCTGGGTGCATGCGCATTGTAGAGCTGTGGGGCGGGGCTTGAGGTCTCTCGGGTACATCCACTCTATAATTCCCATTTGAAGAGCACGTGGAGGGGCTCTGCAGTAGCAGTTCATATCTCTTAAGTGTCCCCACAGAGTTCAAATAGTACTGTGCAGAGGCTATAAAATAGATTGCAGCTCTGCTTTTTCTACGTGCGTCGTTTCCAACAATACATGGGCGGGGGGAATGGAGATGAAAAAATGAATGGGGGTGGGGAATGAGGGGATAAGACACATATGTAATACCTTAATCAATAAAGAAAAAATTTTTTTTAAAGGAATAGAAATAATATGACACATTGTAAAACTTAGGAATGAGGACATAAAATAGAAGGAAAGTAATTCAGAAGAAAATGATGTATGTGTAGATCATTGTTATTTTAAGCTACTCAGACTTTTGTACTGATGAGGAAAATAAGACATTTTGGGGGGAAGATCAGTAGCCTGACTCTGTACGTAGTCAATGTCCCTAATGCACATTCTTGTTAGCCTATAGTCTATTCATTGCCCTTCCTTGATTATCTAGTCTTGCAAGACCTGTTTACCTAAATACTCCCATTTTACAGATGCCATAAAAACCATGAACCATACACAACCCCTGGAGGGGGTTATCAGCACTGGTACCAGGCCAGGCCTTTAGATATGATCTCATGGCCCCCATCCCAACACACGGGGCTTTTTGCAAAGGCCATGAAAGGTCCGGAAGTCTGATTCATATATGGGGGACAAAGAAATCAAAGAGTATAAAGAGAAAGCTTCCTCCATATTGGTTTGCTCAGGATTTGGAAACAGGCTCCCCTGAGTCACGGTACTAGTACATCTGGAAATAAATGGGTTTTTCCTGTATCTCTGAGTACTCCTGTGTGTGTATGTGTATTTTCTAGTCACGTGGTATATTCTGTTTTTGTTTTAATTACATAAAGTATTACAAAGATTAGTACAAATACCTTTTTTCCCCTGCCCTTCCCCAGCCTCCCCTACCCGCCCCCCGTGATTTGAGTCCATTGGTTATGCTTAAATGCATGCATAAAAGACCTTTGGTTGATCTATTACCCCCCCATCCCCCCACCCCCCTCCTTGTTGCTTTAATTTGACAGATTGTTTGATGCTGTTCTGCCTCTGAATCTGTTTTTGTTCACCAGTTTATAATGGTTATTAACATCTGTAGATGATTGAAGACATGTGGTATTTTTCTTTCATTGACTGGCTTATTTCACTTAGCATTATGCTCTCCAGCTCCATCCATGCTGCTGCAAATGCTAAGAACTCCTTCCTTTTCACAGCAGCATAGTATTCCATCGTGTAGATGTACCACAGTTTTTTAATCCATTCATCTGCTGATGGACACTTAGGCTGATTCCAAATCTTAGCTATGGTAAATTGTGCTGCTATGAATATAGGGATGCATATATCCTTTCTGATTGGTGTTTCTGGTTTTTTGGGATATATTCCTAAAAGTGGGATTACTGGGTCAAATGGCAGTTGCATTTTTAGTTTTTTGAGGAAACTCCATACTGTTCTCCACAGTGGCTGCACCAGTCTGCATTCCCACCAGCAGTGCACGAGGGTTCCTTTTTCTCCGCATCCTCTCCAGCACTTGTCGTTTGTTGATTTGTTAATGATAGCCATTCTGACCGGTGTGAGATGGTACCTCATTATTGTTTTGATTTGCATCTCTCGAATGATAAGTGACTTTGAGCATGTTTTCATATGCCTCTCTACTTTATTTATGTCCTCTTTTGAAAAGTGTCTATTTAGGTCCTTTGCCCATTTTTTGATTGGGTTATCTTCCTTTTGTTAAGTTGTATGAGTTCCCTATAAATGTTGGAGATTAAACCTTTATCAGAGATATCATTGGCAAATATATTGTCCCATACAGTGGGCTTTCTTATTGTTTTGTTCATGGTTTCTTTTGCTGTGCAGAAGCTTTTTATTTTGATATAGTCCCATTTGTTTATTTTCCCTTTAGCTTCCATTGCCCTAGGAGCTGTGTCAGTGAAGAAATTCTTTCAGTTTATGTCTGAGATTTTGCTACCTGTGGAATCCTCTAGTATTTTTATGGTTTCCTTTCTTATGTTTAAGTCCTTTATCCATCTTGAGTTTATTTTTGTGTATGGTGTAAGTTGGTGGTCTAGTTTCATTTTTTGCATGTGTCTAACCAAGTTTCCCAGCACCATTTATTGAAGAGACTGTTTTGGCTCCATTGTATGGTCTTTCCTCCTTTGTCAAATATTAATTGAGCGTAGTGGTTCGAGTCAATTTCTGGGTTCTCTATTCTATTCCATTGGTCTATATGTCTATTCTTGTGCCAGTACCAGGCAGTTTTGAGGACAGTTCACCTGGTATATTCTGCAACAATACTTGTAAGAAGATCTTATCCTGATCACTTCAAATATATAAGTGGTATAGTTCTAAGCAGTCAACAGGTGAATAGTGATGCTTTAGCAAAAATTAGCATGCCAGCCAATTATAGAGCAAAATTGTTTCATCACAAATGATTCTGCTATAGAAATAAAGTTATTTTTATTGAAGGAGCTGCCAACCACTTTTGTTCTCAAAAATATCTCAGCATAATATGATCTCCCTCAGAATCATTCTTCCCCGGCGATGGCACTGTTTAGTCACAGCTCCCCAGGTGAGGTGGCTCGGTCGGTGCTCCAAAGCATATGGCATATACTGAGGCTTTAACCTCTGTTAATTTTATCACTGACTCACCGAATAGTGAAATGTAGATGTGTCTATTTTTAAAACGTTCAGCTCTATTAAGTCAAAGGAAATTGATCTTTCATTTACCTCAAGAGTGCTTAGGGAATGTTCACTCAGTCACATTATATGAAGGGGGCTTATTTACATCATTTCCAGCTCTCACCAGCACCTGCATGGTAGGTCTGCCAAATTCCATTTCCCCAAAGTCACCCGATCACTAAGTGGCAGGGTCAAGATGTCAATCAAACCTGTCTGGGTACCAAACAATCACACTACATCAAGAAAACTAATTTTATCTCCAAAGCAGGCACCAGCCAATTAGTAGTAGCTGCCCAAAATGCTGTGCTGGAGAGAAGGTTGAGCTTTACTGGAAGCCGATAAAATGTCAGCAAAGTCTGGCATGGGCCCATATAGAAGAAGGACGGCAACCTTGCCACACATAGTGGGGTGAATGCCCCCCGAAACATGTCCACTTATTAATCCTAAGAACCTGTAAATATGACATTACATGGTGACAGGATGAGATAATCACATATGGCAAAAGATGTACTTGTAGGTTAAGGATTTAGAGGACTTTATTTTGGATTCTCTAAACCCAATGACAAGTGTCCCTGTAAGAGTAAGAGAGGCCAAGGGAAATTTGACAGAAGGAGGAAGAGACGATGCAATTTTGAGGCAGATATTGAAGTGATGCAGCCACAAGTCAAGGAATGCTGGGAGAGGCCAGGAATGAATTCTCCCATTGAGCCTCTGGAGGAGTGCAGGGCTCCTGACACCTTGATTTCAGACCTCTGACTTCCATAAGTGTGATAACATGAATCTCTGTTGGTTTAAGCTGCACAGTTGGTGGTAATTTGTTACAGTAGTTAGATACAAGTAACTGATAAACCATGCATGTGCTCTCTATAACTCAAGCTCTGTCTTTAAAAGAGCTGCTACTTGCCCATGTGCACTCTGACGCACAGAAGGTGATGTGTCTGCCGACTTCCTATAGGTTTTCGTATGGGTAAATCATAACTTTATCCCTTACTAATGAAACTGCAGCTGCCTCCTGAGACTAGAGAGCAAAGTGTAAGAAGAGCGAGGCCAGGACCAGCAGGTGCTCAAATACAGCAGTGCATATGTATGCTGCTCAAAAGGAGGATTTAGCCTTGGCCAGTGGTTCAGGTAGTTGAAACATCATCCCATAAGCCAAAAAGTCTAGGGTTCAATTTCTGGTCAGTGCACATACCCAGGCTGGGGTGAATATTGGAGACCATCAATCAATGTTTCTCTCTCACATCGATGTTTCTCTCTTTCTCTTCCTCTCCCTTCTTTTCTCTCTAAGATCAATGAAAACATATTCTTGGGTGAGGATTAAAAAGGAAAAGGGGACAAAGTTTAGAGAAACAATAGCTGCAGGCCACCCTAAAATTGGTAACTGGGTCAAATCTAAGCACAGAAAACAAGCAACTAAGTGATTAAGTGATGCTAATCCAATAATCTAGAGCCATTCAGGGAGAAAGCAAAGCATAGTGGTTAAGTGATTGATGCTGGATGTATGACTTAAGTCTAAATTATACTTTCTAGACCAGCTTGACCTGTGTAAATTGTTCATCCTCTCTGTTTCTGTTTCCTTATCTCTAAAATAGCCTTGAAATATCTATTTCATAGGGCTATTGGACAAGTTAACTGAGATAATGTATAAGAAAGCCTATAATTTGGTTCATATTCCATGAATTTTAGTAGTTATTAACATTAGTATTGTTACTAATGATAGCAACGGGAGTACTTATAGAAGCATGAGCCAGGAAACCAGCCAGATCAAGTAATAAGTAAATAAACCATAGACAGAAATCTGCTGTATGTTATTCCTATTCACTTTATTTTTGCCCACCAGGTCCTCAAAGGGGAAAAATAGCTTCTGAACACTTTGGCAAGCCATTGGGAGAGAATATTGTGTGGGAATTTAAAAAAAAAATCTGTCAACTTAGAGATTGGATGTTTCTATCTAAAGCTGGCTATGTGCCCAGCCATGCACATAATGGAAAGACTATGGGAGATATGTGTATGGATTCTCTGCCTCATGTTCTCAGACAGCCTCTTTGTTGCCATCCCCTGTGGAGCTCAGCTTTGTCTGTTGCTTCAAAGATCCTAAAATGTTAAAGCTTAACAATCATCTCTCCCACCTTTCTGAATGCAGAGATGAGGACACGCAGACTCAGGCAAAGACATGACTTGACCAAATTCCACACCTACTTATTGCAACAGTCAGATTCTTCAATGATCACAAAATAAAGGTTTTTTTTAGTGGGGATTGGAAAATATTCCTCTCTAGCAATTTCCTTCCTCACTTTCAGGGAAAGATGATAGTGGGCTCACCTTTATGCTCTGTTGTCCAATTACATCCCAGCAAAGATGCACAATGAGTCAACCAAAGTGAAAATTGTTTCCAGGGCAAACACTCCACCAAATTATTTTAACTTATATTCTCTCAAGTGTAATATTCACAAAATATATTAACATTAATTATACTGGTTCTTGTATATTTCAGAATCCGTGGATATTCAGTACCATAGTGTTTTAATTATTGTAGCTTTGTAATATAATTTGAAATCAGAAAGTGGGATGCCTGGGCTTCATTCTTTTTTCTCAAGATTGTTTTGGATACTCTGGGTTTTTTTTGTGGTTCCATATGAATTTTAGGATTGTTTTTTCTATTTCTGTAAAAAATTTTTTTTGTGTGTTTTTTATTTTTTATTTTATTTTATTTTTTTATTACATACAATTTTACAAAGATTGGTACATATATCTCTTTTTTCCCCTGCCCTTCCGCCCACCTCCCCTACCCCCCAAGTGTTTTGTGTCCATTATTTATGCTTAAATGCATGCACCAAAAGTCCCTTGGCTGATC
>PVJC01025794.1:0-24459 GCA_004026665.1 Murina feae | reverse complement strand
AGTGCACAAATTTTTGTGCACCGGGCCCCTAGTCTTATATAATAAAAGGGTAATATGCAAATTGACCCTAACAGCAGAATGACTGGTCACTATGACACACACTGACCACCAGGGGGCAGATGTTCAACGCAAGAGCTGCTTTCTGGTGGTCAGTGCGCTCCCATGGGGAGCTCTGCTCAGCCACAAGCCAGGCTGGCGGCTGCCAGCACATAGTGGTGGCGGGAGCCTCTCCTGCCTCCTCAGCAGTGCTAAGGATGTCCTACTGCAGCTTAGACTTGCTTCCTGCTGGCAAGTGGACATCCCCCGAGGGCTCCTGGGCTGCCAGAGGGATGTCTGCCTGCCAGCTTAGGCCCAATCACCCGGGGAGTGGACTTAAGCCAGCAGGTGGACATCCCCTGAGATGTCCCAGACTGCAAGAGGGCACAGGCCGGGCTGAGAGAACCCGCCCGAGTGCACAAATTTTTGTGCACCAGGCCTCTAGTATATTTATAAAAGACAACCCTTATTGCTTATCCATTGTGTGTCAAGCACTGCAAAATGTGTATTTTCTCATTTAAATTTGTTCTGACAACCTTGTGAGGCAGGTATTATCGTCCACATTTTACAAATAAGGCTCAGGTTCACAGGACTTGCTTGAGGTCTGCAGAGATGGTGAGTAATAAGCTGACCAGTAGGAGGTCTGACGGCTAGTCCAGTAGACGAATGAAAAGCAGCGGGGGCATCTGAGCCTGTGGATGCCAAGTTCCAGCAAAGCATTCCATCCAGTTCATGTGACCACAGGCGTTATCCCCGAAGAGCTGCATTGGCGCCATAGTGCCCAGGACAGAGCCCTTCCTGGGAGTGGGATCCTCTGCAGATGTTGGCTTTCCTTGGGAAGAGAATGCTGCACATGGAGAGGGCAGCTTCATGCTGTTCGTTCGTTCCTCTGTGCTCCAGGCTGATGAAAGCAGCGAGACTGCAACCTGAGGCCTTTGCGCTGACACCCACTTCCAAGAATGAGGAGCTTCCATTGCAGACCAATCAGCCCCAGGTTTCCTGTGGACTCCCTCCCCTCTCCACAGGCAGCTCTTCAATGCACAGAACTAGGGTGTGGGACAGATGAACTGGCCACAGGAAACCCTCAATTAACCCACCACTGTCCACAACTAAACTAATGACCTCCCCCAAAACACTGGAAAAGTTGTGGGGGACACTAAAACATGTAATTAAGTATAAATATTTCCTACTTGTTTCTTTTTAGTTATAAGAGTGATTTAATGAAAATCCATAATGCTAAAACAAAATATGCATCTTCCCCGCTAATCCCACCTGGAGGCAACTGCAGGTCGTTTACCCATCTACTTCCTGCAAGTATCTAATAAAAGTAATATGCAAATTAACCCTCACTCTGTTAACACCTAAGCCACCCCCACCTGGACAATCAGAGTGAGGATATGCAAATTAACCCAGCCAAGATGGCGGCTGGCAGCCACGGAGCTAGAGCAAACAGGAGGCCAGCTGTGGCCTTCATTCAAGGCAACAACGTTTCAATTATAGAAGATAAGTAAACCCCAGAAATCTGCTTCCAGCCAGCCTTGCTGGGACCTTGGGTCAATGAGAGCTGTGGGCAGCCTGAAAACAGACCTTAGCCCCTCACCCAGGCTGGCCAGGCACCCCAGTAGGGACCCAAACCCTGAAGGGGCCATGGGGTGAGGGTTCCCACTGGGGGGCTTGGCCAGCCTGCAAATAGCCATCAGTCCCTCACCCAAGCTGGCCAGGCAGCCAGCAGGTGGACATCCCCCGAGGGGTCCCAGACTGCGAGAGGGCACAGGCCGGGCTGAGGGACCCCCTGGAGTGCACAAATTTTTGTGCACCAGGCCCCTAGTACACATATAATAGGGCTCATTTAGTTAAACCGGATATTATTAAAACCAATGTGCATGTACAGCGCATCATCCTTCCCTCCAGGCCAACACTTATGTTCAGATGCATGGCTGTCCGATGACTTACGCAATCTCGTCGCTCAGTTTCTATAAACAATCATATTTCTATAAATTACTTGGACCCTTGGAGTGCCTTCAGTGGAAGTGGCTTAAGGAACTGCAACTTGCAGCAAACAGCATTGCGCGCTTCAGCCGCTTTGGCCCAGGCGTCGGGAGGCCGGACCAGCAGGAGCAAAGACTTCCAAGTGGTCAGTAGCCCCACACGCGGGAGGGGCCAACGCGCGCGGGAGCGGAGTGCACTGAGCAAGGCTCCGGGCCGCCTCCCACCTCCGGCCGCCAGAGGGCACTGTCGGGCCGCCGCCGCTTCCCCCGGCGCCCCGCCCACCGGGCTCGTCCCACTCCCCGATTGGCTGCGCGGCGGGAGCGCGCCGAGTCAGGGGGCGGGGCCCGCGCCCGCTACAAAGCGACGGAGGTCACGGCGCGAGGAGGTGCGCGCCGCCGCCGCCCGGTAATCCGCTCGTGGCCCTCGTTGGCGTCGCCGCCTCCGCCCACCGCCGGCCGCGGGGGAGCCATGGAGGGAGTGAGCGCGCTGCTGGCCCGCTGCCCCACGGCAGGCCTGGCCGGCGGCCTGGGGGTCACAGCGTGCGCCGCGGCCGGCGTGCTGCTCTACCGGATCGCGCGGAGGTGAGTGCGCGGGCCCGCGCGGCCTCGTCCCCCGCCGCCGCCCTCCGCACGCGGCCTTCCCGCCTCGGCGGTGCCGGGCCGCCCGGCGCCTCCCTGCCGGTGCCCGGCGAGGCCGCGGCTTCGCGTGGGGACCAGGCCAGTGGCCACGTGCTGAGACCCGCTCCGCACGCCCCCACCCCCCCCCAAAGGAAGACCGGAAGCGGCCGAGGGCTGGGCTGGGGGCTCCCGGAATGCGGGGTGGGCGCGCGCAGCCGGCACGTGGGTTACAAACTTCCTCCTCCGAGGAGCCCCGCCCGGGAGCCGCAGGATCTGCAGGGCCCCCCCACACCCCTCCATCCCTTGGGCCCCCCAGCTCTGCGACTGCTCCGCTTCCCGCCTCTTCCCGCTCGCAGGTCCCCGAGGCAGGCTGGGCGGCTGGTCCGGGGGCACTTCGTGGTCTGCTCCGCTGTCTCGGCTCGCATCCCACCCTGGCCGTTGCAGAGCCCCCGCCCCTGAGACTCTGCAGCTGGGGGGCAGGAGGACTGAGTCTGCCGGGAACAGAGGAGCCAGGGGCGCCCCGACCCTGGGCTCCACCCGCCCCCACCCCCCAGCCCTGGCCAGGCTCCGCGATCGTCCAACCCCCTCCAGAGCCGGCCTGTGGCAGGGACCCGGGCTCTGGTCCCCGTCCCGGCGGCAGGGAGGGAAGGGGCTGTGAGAACCTCCTGGGGGCGCCGTGGGGCGCTCGGATGTCAGGTGCAGGAAGGAGGCACCTGCCCACCAGTGACCGCGCTGGGGACTGGAACCTGGGCCATGCGCCTGATCTTACTTAACCATCGCCATGTACCTCTTCCCACCCTGGCGGAAGCTGTGAGGGTGCCTGAGGCACAGGCCTCTCGCAGGAGGAGGGAGGGAGGGAGGAGGAGGAGGAGGGGGGACATCAGCTGTGTGCAGGCTGAGGAGGGGGCAGTCTCCAGGGGAGGGCAGTCAGGCATTGAAGGGGTCCCTGACAACCCACATCTCTAGTGCCCCAGTTCCTGCCCGATTTCTGGAAGGGGCGGAGGGGGGTGTGTGGCAGGACCAGCTGATTGAAACGAGCCATTTTATACCGGAGGGGACAGAATGCAGGGCGCTGCTGCCTCCCAGTGACCCCGGGATCAGAGCCTGGGCCGGGCACTGTCCCCAGCGTGGCCACCCCTCATCCGTGTGTAGTGTGGCTGCCTTTTGGGCTGTGTCGCGTGCTCCTGTGTCGTGTGCTCCGGTGCAGCTTTCCCTGTCCCCGAGGCCGGGCCTTGGTGCAGAGACGGGCGCACTGGGTGAGGGGGTCGGGGAGGGTCCTGGGAGGCTGTGACCCCAGCAGCAGGAGGGGTGCTGCGGGGTGGCCTTGGGACCTGAGAAGGACCAGCTCTTCCCAGGATGCTCTGAGATGCTCATAGAGCACTGGCTTTGTCTGGGGTCATAAACAGGCCACTGTCATGATGGACGCAGGACCAGCCCCCTGAGGCCGAGCCCTTGTCCCCCGGGGAGGAGAGCACTGCTGACAGGAGCGGTGGTTTTGGCCACAGCTTGGGTTTTGAGTGACCCTCCCGAGGAGAATTGTGTTTGGAAAGTGATTGGGTGTCCTGGAGGGTTGCAGTGCTCCCAGCCTCAGGCAGGGCCGACCTGGCTTTCCCACCAGCGCTGCCACCTGTGCCCCTGGGGGCAGGTGCACTTTTCTCCCCTCCCTACAGCTAAGGAGGAAGGCTCCCTGCCCTTCAGCACCCGCTGGTAAACCCGCAGCCTCCGCCAGCTCCAGCTCCAGCTCCAGCTCCAGCTCCAGCTCCAGGCAGCCCGTGGCTGTCAGCACCAGCACAGGGAAAGCCCACACCTCAGCCTGCCCCAGGCCCGCCCCTCAGCACCCCCAGGGGTTTCCTGGGTTCTCCACGTTGCCATGTTGGGAGGCTGAGGGGATGCAGCTTCAGGTTAGGCAGCAGAGCCTTGTCCTGGCGCCAGAGTCCTGTTTCCGCTCAGCGCTCTCCAGGCGCTCCCTGTGCTGCGGGACAGGCTCCTGGGGCGCACGCTGGGTGGTCCCCTGGGCCCAGCCCCGCCTGTTGAATGCCATCTGTTCCTGCTGGCCAGCAGACCTGTTCTTTAGGGTGACAGCAGATGCTCCACTTTTCGGCTTCTCTCCTGTGGCATCTGTCACCAGCTGTCCCATGAGGTCGCCGTTCTCATCCTTGTCCAGGTCAGAAGTGGTGAGCTGGCTCATTTCTGCCTCTCTGGGGGCCTAGCTCCCTCTCTGGGGGCCTAGCTCCCTCTCTGGGGGCCTAGCTCCGGAACCCGAGGTCTGCCCCGGCGGGTGGGCTGGGGCTTTCTGTCTTGGTGTGGCAGGGCTGCTGTGGACTTGGGCTTTGTTCTGCCCGGAGGCCCCGGGGTCCTGGCTGGCATTCTGATGCTGCTGCCCAGGAGGCAACTTCTTGGATCCTCCCTGTTGGATAGGACACATGTGTTGCTCACTCAAGGCACAGAGGAGCAAGCGAGAAGCCAACTAGGGGTTCAGCAAGGACTCCCCTCCTGCTGGGGCCCTGCCAGGGGTTTCCCTCTTGCCCCTAAGGGAACTACTCTCCAGGCTCCTCTGGGGGAGGCTGGGCACTCCTCAGGACCTGGTGGAAACTAGATGGCACGTTGGCCTCCCCAGATTCAGCCCCCCACACGGGCTGGTCTCCTACCTGTGGGCTCACAGCAGTGCCCAGGCCCTGCGCTGCAGCCCCACTGGGGCCCACTCCTAGAACTCGCCCACCTGCAGGGAATGGTGGGATGTCGTGAGCTTTGTTTTAACTAAATGTCAGTGACCGGGCTGCTGGGTGCTGCTGTGTCCATCTTCCCTCCCCAGGGTGTGGTCCAGAGCTGCCGCCCCTGCTCCTGAGGGACCCTGCTCTCACTGCTTCGGGCTCCTCTGGGCCCCACAGAGCCAAGAGCTGAGCACGGGTAGCGTAGTGGGAGCTGGGCGAGCGCCTCCGGGCCTCCCATGTGCCCACCTGCTGGGACCCGCGCTGCCTCGTCCCATCTTGTCTTGCGCATCAGACCTTCTGCACTAGGAGTGGGTGGTCCCGGAGACCTGCTGGGGCAGAGGTTTTGGCGGGTTGAGGGGTTTATGCGGGCATGGGGGGGGCATTTCCCTGAGCAAGAGTGGGGACAGGGCTAAGCTGGCACAGAATAGGTGGACCCAGCAGGCCAGGTGGAGGTGGGTGTAGCCCAGAGGACACGATTCCCATTCACCCACATGCCTGACGTGGTGGGGGAGGGCACCAGGGCTGGTGTGTGGGGGCTGAGATTCCACCCAGCTCCAATCGCTTTGCTAGCTCATCTGCCGCTCACAGGCCTGCGGACCCTTGCAGGGACAGCCCAGAGGAGCTGTGGGAGATGGACCCCCACCTGCCACGGTGACCCCTCCCCCACTCACACACTGGGCAGGGATCACCAAGGGCTGAGAGTGACCGGAGCTGGAGCCGCTAGCCCCAGGGACCAGGGCTGATCCTCCTCCCTTCCTGCCACCGGCTTCCAGGCCAGGCTCATTTCCCTAGCAACAGAGCTGGAGATTTCTCATGGAAATGGTGGCTTCTGGGTGGGAGGGGCTTCGAGGCTGCAGTTCCTGTGCCCCCGCCACCGTCCCCGGGGCTGGCGTCTTTGTCTCCTTCCCCATCTCTTTATTAATGTGCTGCCAGCTCTTCTGCTGGGCTGCAGTCCAGAAGCCGGAGTGAGGTGCTGGGGTTGCGGGGTGAAAGGGCTGGAGGGTCCCAGGAGGCAGGTGAGAGGTCACCTGCCTGCATCGTTACCACTGGGACGCCCCCCCCACGGGAGCCTGTGAAGCAGGTGCTGGCACCTCAGCGAGCAGGGGCGTCCACACCTCCTGCCCGGGCTGACCTCCTTCCACGCCCTTATCCTGGAGTCCGCAAAGCTGTCCCCGGGCTACGCAGCGGCCACCTGGCCCTCTTAGCTCCCTAGGCCTCGGGGAGGGATTCTTATCCCACTGCCCAGATGAGGCAGGATGGCTTTCCCCAAAGGCCATAGCTGTGACCACAGTGCTGCCCCCCTGGGCCTTGCCCGCTGCTGTGGACAGGTTATAGCATGGCAGCCCCCTGTCCACTGTGAGGGCTTTCAGAGCTGGGCCGGGGTGCAGGGCTGCAGTACAGGGGGCAGTCCCTTGTTCCGTCTCCTCTGTCCGTCTCTGGCTTGGGAGAGAAGTGGTTTGAGGGGTTTCTTGCGGGGCACTTCCCCTGAGCCTCCTCTCTCCGCCCACCCCCTGTAACTACCCTGTGGGGCGTTTTGGCCAGGCACAGGTAAGCGCTCCCGGTTAAGGTGGTGAGACTGAGGCTTGGAGAACTCTCGTACCCTGCGTGGTCGGGGGCAAGGAGGGCAGGAGGCAGCTGTGGTGTCAGGAGTGGGAGTTCTGCTCTCCAGGGGCAGGACGGTGACAGCGGGCCCTTTGCGTGGCACAGCACCTTTGTGTGGCTGGACCCTTGTGATACAGGATCCCCAAGGTGCTGTGACCTCACACTTTGCAAACGTGGCCCCAGGGAGGCAGGAGGAGCTCCTGGGGCTCACAGCCAGAAGTGGCTCCTGGAAGCTGTGGTGTGGCTGCCGCTCCAGCCGGGTCCAAATGACACCCCCAGAGCTGGAGGTGGCCTGGCCAGGACCCCAGGACTCAAACAGCTGCCTCCCATCACCTGCTTGTGTCTAGATTCCTAGGACCAGGGGTTTGCTGGCAGTTGCTGCACACCCCCCCCCACCACCCCACCCTATCACACCATTGCCATGAGGTGGCGGGAGGGGCCCGGTGCACAGACCCTGGTCTCGGCTGAGATCACCCTGCAGGCAGCACCTGTCACCACATGTGTGCTGTCTGCACGTTCCCTCCACCAGGGAGGGCTGGCCCCAGCCCACAGCTGTCTCCCGTCCCCGCCCCCTGGCCTCCCTGGAGGCTCTGGGAGCACTGTTTCCGGAAGCAGACTGGGGACAGGCCTCAGGGAGGGAGTCAGGGCTGGCCTTGTGGCCTGACCAGCATGAGCCCCAGGACGCCAGTGGCAGGTGGCCTGGGTCCCCTCGTGGTGTGCTGGAGCCCAGGGACCTGGTGATTGGCGGGATCTGGAGGGCTGAGGAGAAGCCCAGGCCCATGTGGCCGCCTCGCTGGTCCTCCCGGTGCTGCCTCCGCACCCCTTCCTGGCCCCCATTGTGCACAGGCACAGGTGTCTTCGCTGACTCGACTCTTCCCTGTGCACAGGACGAAGCCCACACACACCACTGTCAACTGCTGGTTCTGCGCCCTGGACACGGTGGTGCCCTACGGGAACCGCAACTGCTGGGACTGCCCCCACTGCGAGCAGTACAACGGCTTCCAGGAGGTGCGGCCCCAGTCCTTGTCCAGCCGTCCTGCCCCTCCCCACAGCCCGGGGACCCAGGTGACTTGCCCGAGGCACTCCACCGAGGTTGGCAGCTTGGGGGGCAGCCCCGGATCTTTCTGGCTCGCAGCCACTCTCTGCTTAGCGCTTGGCCAGGGTCTGCAGAGAACCAGAACTTAGGCTTTGCGGACCACACTGTCCCTGTCCCCAGGACGCAGCTCTGCCAAGCCACCATCACTATAGGAGCCCTGGTTCACAGACACAGCCCCCCCCCCCGTTTGCAGGCCCCTGCACCACGCATGGGTCCCAGCTGCGCTCCCTGGGGCTGCACTCAGCAACTTGCCTATGGGGGTTCCTGGTAGATTCTGTGGAAGACAAGCAGCTGATTGTTTCATGGAAAGAGGATGGGAACGCTGGAAGCTGCTACCACTGGGTGTCACTGCCCTGGGCCTCTGGCCTCATGCAGAGCCCCAGCCACTGTGGAGACTCACCCTTTGGGTCGGGCTCCCCACTGATTGTGTCCCTCCTTCCCTCCTCCCCCCCTCCCCCCCCAGAATGGTGACTACAATAAGCCGATCCCCGCACAGTACCTGGAGCACCTGAACCACGTGGTGAGCAGCGCGCCCAGCCCCCGCGCCCCTGCGCAGCCACAGCAGTGGGTGAGCAGCCAGGTGCTGCTGTGCAGGAGGTGCAGCCACCACCAGACCACCAAGATCAAGCAGCTGGCCGCCTTCTCGCCTCGGGATGAGGTGAGGCAGGGGGGCAGGGTGCATACCCAGGGCTCTCTAGACGGTCAGTGCCCACAGAGCCTCTCCCCACCCTGACCTGTGCTGGCCCCTCCTCCAGGTGTGTTTTTCATCTCGTCAGAGCATGCCTCCATTCTCCCTCCATTTCATGGTCCATGATCTCTTGGTTCCAAGCCTGGGAATGTCATGGAAACCTAGTGCCTGCCAGTCCTGAGGGGTTTGTCCCTGGGCAGGGGCAGGAAGGGGTGCGGGAGGCAGCACCGGGAGGACTCAGAGGGACAGGGGCCTGTCAGACCCACCCTGGCCCTGGCCCTGGCCCTCTGAGTCAGGCTTGCCCACCGCTGGCCAGACACTCTGCTCTGGAGTTGATGGAGGGAGGGAGGCTTGGTGCTGCTGTGAGGCTGGGTGTTAGGAGTTCACCTCCCCCGGGTCACCATGGAGCCCAGCAGCCTTGTCCTCTAGCTGGTCCTGCCTTCCCACCCTCAGGCCAGTGGTTGTGACCTCAGGAGCTGAGGCCCCGAGACTCAGCCTGGGAAGGAGGGCAGGAGGGCGGGGAGAGATGAGAGAGAGGGAGGCATGTGTGGCTTGGCAACCAGAGCAGCTTTTGGTCCCAGCAAGATAAGATCCAACCCCGCTGGCCCCTGCAGACAGATGTTTGGGGGCCCTGGAAACGGAGAGGAGCATTGCTACAGCCTTAGGAGGAGGGGAGGGGAGATTGGTCTGTCATCAGGCTATTCCTGGAGCCCAAGGACCCTGCAGCTCCCACTCGGCCCAGCCAGGGGCCTCTTGTGCTTTCTAGGCCCAGGGCTTACCGGTGGGGAGGCCCTGCCCCTGAGTGTCTGTCTGCTCCAGTCCAGGTAGCGTCAGCCCAGAGCTCCCTTCTCCTGTGGCCTCTTCTGGCCGTAGAACTGGCCAGAGTGCCTCCATGCCTGTGGGTCGCTGCTGCGTCCTGGCTCTGGGTCAGCCCTTCCTCGCGGTAGCCATCGTCACACACTCAGGGTGCTGTGTGTCCTGTTGGGATCAGAGCGGGGACGGCTTGCCCATGGTCACCCCCTTGTAAGAGCCCAGGAACCTGAGCCTCTGCCCCGACTGCAGGGCAGGTATGACGAGGAGATCGAGGTGTACCGGCACCACCTGGAGCAGATCTACAAGCTGTGCCGCCCGTGCCAGGCGGCTGTGGAGCACTACCTCAAGCACCAGAACCGCCAGCTGCGCGCCCTGCTAGTCAGCCACCAGTTCCGGCGCCGGGAGGCCGACCAGAGCCACACGCAGGTCTGAGCGGGGCGCCCACAGGGCATTTGGGTGTCCCAGCCTGAGGCTTATGCAGGGAAGCCCCTCACATG
Organism: Murina feae; assembly: GCA_004026665.1. Taxonomy (NCBI): domain Eukaryota; kingdom Metazoa; phylum Chordata; class Mammalia; order Chiroptera; family Vespertilionidae; genus Murina; species Murina feae. Next base: position 14,410 of record PVJC01025794.1, on the reverse strand, counting down.
GGGCTGGGCCCCCTGACTGGTGGGCAGAGTCCAGACCCTTCTCCCTGGGGAACAACCCTCCTGTGGGGCCCTGCCCCCACCCTGTCCCCAAGCTCCTGTGTCAGCAGCTGGAGAGGGTGTCCCCAGAAGAGTGGCTCAGTATTGAGGTCTACCCATCATTTGCATATTTGACGGTCTTGAGCCCCGATGTGTCTGGGCACTTTCCCTCACCTTCATCTGTCCCCCCTCCATCCATTCCCACACCTGGCATTTCCCCAAAGCACCGTGTGGCGGCCGCACTCTTAGGCTCTGCGATGCCCACTCACAGCCAGGAAACCAAACGTGGAGGTGAAGTGACTTGCAGAGGCCTCCCCACCTCGTGTGCCAAGGCACCAGGATTTGAACCCAGAACCAGTTGGCTAAAAGTCATTAATTTTTAGAATATATGTGTTTATTGATTTCAGAGAGGGAGGGAGAAGGAACAAGAGATACAAACATCAGTGATGAGAGAGAATCATAGATCGGCTGCCTCTTGCCTCTGCACACAGGATCGAGTCCGCAACCCAGGCATGTGCCCCACCAGGAATCAAACCATAACTTCCTGGTTCATGGGTCGCCGCTCAGCCACCAAGCCGCGCGGCGGAGCTAGAATCTCATTAGTTTTTATCACAGTATTCAGTCAGTGGGATGTCCTGGGCTTTAAAGGTCTGATTTAGTGGGAATGGGTTTAGATATAAACACACCCCTTCCCCCCCCCCCTCAGGTCCCCCGATGTGCCTTGAGTCCAGCGGCATGTGGTTTCCAGTCCACAGCCAGCTCCTGACCACACGGCCACCCCATGGCCCGCAGCCCGTGTGTGCACAGCAGGACTCTCGGACCTGTGGTTTTTCTCACCACGTGTTCCTACACTGAACAGCGTATTGCCATATATTTAAACTTAACTTTGGCCAGAGTTATTTATATATTTATTATAATTATAACTCCATTTGAGATCCCAGTAGGAATTTATGGTGAGAATTTGGCAAAAATAATGAAAAATTTATTAGAAAGAACAAGGTCACCATAAAATCAAAAAACTAGCTTTAAAGAATGCGGTAGACCCGTCCCCACCCAGTGGGGGGAACAGCCAGCCATGGGCTGGGTCAGTGGCCTCAGCGGGAAGCCTAGAGACAGCCAAGAAGGTCTGAGGGTTTCGGGCCTGGTCAGGACGGCGTCTCGGATCATCAGGTCCTGGGTGGCTTCTCCAGTGAGTGCCCTGGGGCCCTGGCCAGACCCCAAGCACAGAGTGGGCAGTGGCTGTGGGCGGCTCTTGCCATCTCGCTGATGAGTCTCTCCTTCCCTCAGAGCTTCTGCTCGTCCGCAGTGAAGGCCCCGGTCCAGGTCATTGTGCTGCGCGCCCTCGCCTTCCTGGCCTGTGCCTTCCTCCTGGCCACCGCGCTGTATGGCACCAGTGACCCCTTTGCCCCGGGGGTCAGCCTGCCCCCCGCTTTGCCCCCTGGTGGCAATGGCTCGGCTGTTTCTGACAACAGCACTGCCCCTGAGGCTGAGGGCTGGCGGCAACTGCTGGGCCTGCTGCCGGAGCACATGACAGAGAAGCTGCAGGAGGCCTGGGCCTACGGGCGGAGCCACCAGACGGGCATCGTGGTGCTGGGCCTGCTCACCTGCCTGCTGGCCATGCTGCTAGCTGGCCGAATCAGGTACGTGTGGGGCTGCAGCCAGGAGGGCCTGCTGGGCACAGCCGGGACGGGGCTCCACTGTGTAGTACAGACACAGCTGTCCTCTTCCCAGCAGCTGGGAGTCCAGTGGGCGAGACAAAGAAAATGACTTGCCTTAGAGGGGGCAGCGGCACTCAGAGCCGCTGACCGCTGCTGGCTGGGCCGCCAGGGCCAAACCGCCTCACTTGTGTCCACCTCGGACTCATGATAGCCACCCGCCTAGTGGCTGTTGGGGAGTCGAGTGGGTGCCCTTGGGCCCCTCATTACCCTCCCTATTCCAATTGGTGTCCATGTCATCTCAGTGACTCTGAGGGAGGTTTCTTTTTTTTTCTTTTTTAAATATATTTTTATTGATTTCAGAGAGGGAGGGAGATAGAAACATCAGTGATAGAGAATCATAGATCGGCTGCCTCCTGCACACCTCCTACTGGAGATTAAGCCTGCAACCCAGGCATGTGCCCTGACTGGGAATCAAACCGTGACCTCCTGGTTCATAGGTCTATGCTCAACCACTGAGCCACACTGGCCAAGCTGGGGGAGGTTTCTTAGCCCCATTTTACAGGCTGGAACACTCAGTTCAGGGAAACTCTGACCTGCTCAGAGCTGTACAGCGTGTAAGTGCTGGAGGCAGGTCAAGAGGCACATGGACGGGGGTGGGGGGAGGCGAGTGGGAGGAGAGGGGACTAGTCTTGCAGAGATGGGCCTTCACACAGCCCCGCTTTCCCTCAGGCTCCGGAGGATTGACGCCTTCTGCACCTGCCTGTGGGCCCTGCTGCTGGGTCTGCACCTGGCCGAGCAGTACCTGCAGGCCAGCTCGCCCAGCTGGCTGGACACACTCAAGTTCAGCACCATGTCCCTGTGCTGCCTGGTGGGCTTGACGGCAGCCGTGGCCACAAGGAAGGCGACGGGCCCACGAAGGTTCCGGCCCCGAAGGTCAGAGAAGCAGCAGTGATTGCGGGGGGAGGACAGATGGACGGACAGCCCCCGAGCTTTGCCCCCAGCCCAGAGCAGGGCACTTCTCTGTCTTGCTTTTCTTTCTGCCTCACTCTCACCCCTGCCCAGCCTAGAGCCCCCATCCTGGCCCAGTCGCTGCACTTCCCTGAGGAGTCAGGCCTGCCCCCCACCCCTTTTCTTTCCACACCAGTAAGTCATCCTTCAACCCAACCTAAGACACTCTTGGGCACCACCATCTCTGGTCAAAGACCCTCTCGTTGCCCCAAGGCCAGAACACAGGCCGCCTGTGACCTGCGGCTTCCTCCTGGCAGCTCCAGGCATCCCATCCTGCCGGCCCTGCCCGGCTCTGACACCATGAGATGAGGCTCTGTCTGCTTCTTGCACCAGCCCCATCTCTGAGCTCCTGGCATGGGCTGGTGACAGTGGCTGCAGGCTGAGCCCTTGCCACGCGGCCTGACCCCTTGGGCAACTTGACATGGGCAGGTGCTGAGCAGGGCCCAGAGGAGAGCCCTGCTCCTCGTCCCCATGATCTCCCTTTGGTCCTGCCCAGTGCCCAGCAGCCCTGCTAGAAATCAGTGGGACCAGGAGTCTGGGCTGCCCACTGCCCCATTCTCACTCAGACCTTCTTGAACCCCTCTCATCCTCAGCCTCCTTCCCTGGGAATGGAGGGTGCAGTTCCTGGGCCCAGACTGGCCTTGATCATGAGTGTGTAGGGCAAGGGTCTTCTCAAGGTGAGCAGTAGGAAATCCTGCTCCTGCTGTGGTCAGCAGGGTTCTGGACAGCCAGCCATGGCGGGAGCTTGCCCAACTGGGGGAGTCTGAAGGGTCCTATGTTCATCTGTTTGTCACGGCTGTGGGCCGCACAGGCAGAAGAGGGCACACACCCTGCCCACTCTCCGGGGAGCCCCTGGCTCTGCCCTGGAAAGTCAGGACCCTCCACCTGCCCCTTCAGGGTTCAGGCTTCCAGGCCAGGGCTGCCCTGACTGGCCGGCCCTGCCACTGCCCCGATCGGTGCCCGAGACGTCCCCACTTCTCTCTCCTCCGTTTGATGCCGGGGAAAGATCTAGTTGCCCAGGGTTAGCACGGGGGGGAGTGGCCCAAGGGACGTGAAGGTCCATGAGGGCACCAGGCCATTGTCATTTTGTGACTGTCCTGCCTGTCATAGTCACTACTCCTCTGGCCCCTGGTTTCTGCTTTCCTGTGGGGCAACCACAGTCCACAGAGGCCTCGGCAGCTCCTGGGTTGGGGGAACAGTTGATTCGGGCATGAGGGCCACTCAGCAAGGGGCACGGGCCCTGGCCAGACCCGAGTGAGGTCCCAGGGGGCACAAGAGCTGCACCTGAGCTCAGTCACTAATCCTCCTGTTCACGGGGTTCTAAGAGGTTGCCCCACCCCACTGACCCTGTGCCCCTCCGCATCCATGTGTGAGGAGCCCAGGGAGTCAGGAGCTGTCCCCCAGCGGCTGTGTGGCCTCAGACAAGGCCTGTCCGCTTATTGCGTGTGGAGAGAAGTGGAGGAGTTGGAGCATCCGCCTGTCCCTTCCCCGCCAGCCTTCTGAGGCAGGGGAGGCGGCATTGCCAGTGGAGAGCCAGGAGTATGCTGGGCTGTGCGCGGCCCTCATCTCTGGAGCCTCCTGTTCTCAAGGAAGCTGATGACTGCTTTTCTTGGCGCTGAGGAGAAGCAAGACATCTGTGTGTGTGTGTTTAAGTTAAGTTATTTATAATCCCCACAACCAGCCCCCTAGCTGGCCGGGAGCCCCCGCTGAGCAGATGTCTGCCTGCCCTGGCGGGCATGGGAAGACCCTCATGAAATGAGCCTCAGCCGGGAAGGCTTCCTGGCCTGTTTAGAGTCTGTGACTTTTTTAATTACCCACCAGTCCCCTGAAGTTTCGTTACTTGGAGCCTATTCCAGCACCTTCTGACGTTAGCGGCAACAGCTGAGCAAGTGCAGGCACTGCTGGGATCGTGGCTTATTTATTAGCTGGGAGTGTGTCAGCCCTGCAGGGACCTCTGTCCCCAAGACCCGAGGGAGGTACGCGTCCCCACCCGGGCCCAGCAGGCTCCTCCCAGCAGCGCTCCGCCTCGCAGCACCGCCCGGAGGAGCGGAGCGGGTCCCTCTGTCCGTGCCTGCTGCCGTGTCGTCTGTCCCTGGTCGTGTAGAGCTGCAGATGATGTCTAGTGGCCCTCGAATCCCTGTAACCGCAGCTCCCGCCGGACGTTGTGTGTTTGATGCTGTATTTTAAATAAATGCCTCCGGCCCTGCTCTGACCCGTGGGCGTCAGGTATGGCGTCTTTTTTGTTTTTTCTTTCACGTTCTTTCCGAGGCGGCTGTGCCGGGAGGGACTTGGGGGTATAGGCGTGCCCCAAGAGTCAGGCGTGGGAGCTGGCGGTGTGGAAACGGAAGGACACGGCCCAGCTATCCTTGTGTGCCCTGCCGGGGGGGTGGGGGTCCCCATCTCAGCACACTGCCGCTTAGACAGCTGGCTCCTCTCCTCTTGGCTTGGACTGGGCTTGGGTTGAAAAGGGCCAGCGTCCCTCTCTGTCCGATGGGACACTGGACAAGCACCCAGCCTCCTCGGGCCCCTTTATCCGGGGACGTAGACTCCGATTCCGGGCTGGTGCCTGCGGAGAGGGTTCCTGAGCGCGGGCGGTCTGGGCGCCTGACCAGAGGAAGTGTCGGTTCATTTGAAGCTCTCGGGAGCCAGCAGAGACGGGCCCTTTAACAGGAGGCTCCCAGGAACTGGTCTGCAGTCAGGACCAGAGCTCACACTCAGCACCTCACAAGGATCCGCTAGTTAAAAGGGTCAGACCGAAGAACTGTCTCCCCATCAGTGCCAACATTTTTAGTGGCATCAGAGACGGGACAACCCCTGTGCCAGACCATGCAAGACTGGCCTTTCGGCACGAGGCAGGATCATGGAAAGTGCTGGCAAGACCCAGCTTGTCCTGAGCCAGCTGACCACCTGCAAAACCTGTAGCCTGGCTCGGACCCTCTCCTCGTTGCCTGGTGGGGGGGGAGCAGGAAGGCCCCCAAGGAGTCCTGCTGCATCTGCTGGAGGGGCCTGGGTGCTCCCTGCTCCTCAGTGGCTCCTCAGGACACACCTGGGTCCTCTCAGAGGCACTGGCCCAGCAGGGAACAGCTTTACACACCATCAGAGCAGGTTGCCAGAGGTCCCGGCGTCCTTTGCTGCCTCTGCGTGCCTAAAGCTCCCCCTTCTGCCACAAAATCGTACCTTCTATTTAAGTGGTGGAGGAGAGGCTTTCGGACAGGTCAGCAGGTGGAGGCTGGGGTGAGCAGCTTGGCTTGAGCTCCTGCCTGACTTCCCTGTGCTCCCTGCCTTGGGTTCTGAAGTCCAGGAAGCCTGCTGGCACTCCGGACAGCAATGCAAAAGGTCACGTGATCTCCAGAAGGGCAGTGCTGACCCTGCACTTTCCTCAAAGCTTGTGGAAGGGGAGGGGTGAGAACTAGCGAGGAAATCCTCGGGGTGCAGCTTGGCTAGCGTTGCCCTGGAATCCTTGTGATGGGCCTGGGGGGTCCCTTAGCCGCCCGGGCTCTGCTGCAGGGCCTGGCCAGCCTACCCATCCGTCGGCACACTGTCCGCGGGCTCCTTTGTCCCTGGGGACCGAGGTAAGGCCGGACCTCCCGCGACTCCGTCCAGACAGTGCGCAGACTAATGTATTAACTGCCTCTGTCCCCGCCTCTGTAATCAGTTGCCTTAATCGGTTGCCTTAATCGGAAGCATGGTTGACATTCTGGCTTGGGGCCTCCGGGTCCTGTTGTGTGATTTGTACCATTCTCGAGTTAAAGGGACACTGTCACCTTCCATCTTTTGGGCAGCCTTGCAGTCGCTTATGGGTCTTCTCCAAGTTCAAGTTTGGCTTGTGTCCTGCGTGTCTCTTCCTGGGGATCCTAAGCCTGGCCACCCCCCTCTGCTCTACAAGACACTTGAGATTCATGTCCATTTTTTGAGCCCCGAGGGCAGCAGTCGGACCCCCAGAGTCAGGCCCAGGGAGCAGGGCCCCAAGCTTGGCCACTGTTGCGAGGCTCTGGGCACGAGCAAGAAGGACAAGGAGGAGCCACTGGCCGCCACTGGGAGCCTGGCAAGGGGCTGGGCATTTTTGCTTCAAGGCGAAGGGTTGGCGTGAGGTTGGCAAGGGCGACAGTGTCACTTTAATACCGAGACTCGTAGTGGAGCTAGTTTGCTGTGACGGATCGGAGGGGGCATGCAGGGTGGTGGGTCACGTGGCACCTCCCAGCCACCCGATCCTAACGGTGTGAATGCGGTCGGACTGCTTTCCGCTCTAACTCACGCACGCCCCCTCTGGGACCTGACTCAGGCCCCACCTGTGCCAAGGGCGAGGGGACCGCTGGCGGCGGCACCTCCAGAGCCCTCCAGGCTGACCTCCTCTCCCTGCCCGCGGCCTCTTGCAGGTACCTCCCCGGAGACTCGGCCGGCCTCTTCCCCACGTGCCCCAGCCTGGCCGCCCCCTACCCGAGCGTCGCAGCCTCTTCACCGTCCCTCTTCCTCCCCACCTCGCCCGGCTTCCTGCCCCTCACCAACCAGCAGCTGTTCCGGTCTCCCCGGCGGGCCTCGCCCTCCTCGCTGCCAGGACGCCTCAGCCGGGCCCTCTCGCTGGGCACCATCCCCTCTCTGACCCGAGCAGGTAAGAGGCGCTCGGGCATTGGCGGGCCACGCAGGACTGGGGGCAGCTGGGCACCGGGACTCTGGCTGTGTACAGGTTGGAGGAGCTTGGTTCAAATGCTGCCGCATCCACTAAGTAGCTGCCCTTCGCCAAGGGACTTCGCCACTCTGAGCCTCAGTTTCCCTCAAGAAAATAAGACTGGCCCTGTGGTGGTGGTGAGAGGGCAGCGAGAGGATGTATTTAAGATGCTCGAAAGGGCAGTGCATGCAGCAGGTGCTCAGTAGACGTTTGAGCCCTTCGCGGGGTTTATTCCGCCTGTTCTTGCCCTGCTGTTACCGCTGCTGTTTTCAGACCTGGGGCTGGGAGTTTGCCCCAGCTGTCCCGTGTGGTTCATCGGGCAGAGGGCAGGATTCAGTTCAAGTCCGTCCTGAGTGCTTGCCGCCGTGGGCCCTGCTGTGACCGCCCCTGGCCGTGGTCACAAGCGCTGCCTCACTCTTCACCTTCCCCGCAGGACCGTCCTGGAAAGGGGACTGTGAATCAGCACTTTCCTCCTAGAGCTCTGCATGCTCTGTGATGACCCTCAGCCCTGGGGGAGCTGCCTGGAGCGGGCTGGGGGTGCCCTGCCCTTACGGGGCGGGGGGGCCTGAGCAGGACCCCATCCTCTGAGAATGTGGCGCCTCTTGGTTCCCCAGGGCTTGCTGACGGGCGGTCACTGTCTCATTTCAGCTGCTCGGCAGCTCTGCCAAGTGGGGAAGTCAGACACCCCTCTGAGCCTCGGTTTCCTTCATGACTGGCCCGGGGTCCCACTGCTGCCGGGAGGTGGGGTGAGCCTAGCTGGGGGGGGCGGTGCTGGGGTCCTGGTAGGTAGAGGGGGGCCGCCTGCAGGAGGGAGCTCGCAGGGACGGTGTTTGGGTGGAGGCCTTCGGTCGGAGCGAAGGAGGCATTGCACCTGGGCCTGGACTCGAGACATTTCTGTTAGCCTCACGCGGTGGGACAGGGGAGGGGCTGCTGCCTGCACTCCTGCCTGGAAGCCATTGAGTAGCAGCGTCCCCAAGTCCCTGCGAGGGTCACAGCCCTGACCTGGCCCAGCTCAGGCCTCCTGGGCCCTTCATGCGCAGCAGCTGGGACAGGGGGACCATGGGGAGCCCTGGACATGGGAACCTGGGGGCCCACGGTGGTGCAGACCCCAGAACCATCTGGAGGGAGAGAGTTGCAGACAGCTGGGGGTGGGCACTCTGCATCGGAGTTTATCCGTAAAAAAGGAAATGACTCGGGTTAATGGGCCCTCGGGGTGGAAGGCAGGGCTGTGAGTGGCAAAGGCCCTGGGGCTGGAGGGTGGGCACCCGTCGCTCACCAGGCCTGACCTGTGTCACTTTCTTCCCTCCCAGACTCAGGGTATCTGTTCAGCGGGAGCCGCCCCCCGTCGGAGATGTCTCGATCCGGGGAGGCTCCTGTTTCAGGTAAGAGGAGTGACGGGGAGGCTGCCTCAGGTGTGGGCTGGGGCTTCCAGAGGGTCAGGCAGGGGTCTGTGTTCAAATCCCATCCCTGCGCCTCCCTGCGTGCAGGCCTGGGCAAGTGACTGACAGCCCGTGCCTCGATTTCCTCTGGGAGACGGACCTGATCGTTAGGGTTAGATGGGTGCTCTCGTCCTCATCAGTGACCGCGTGGAGATGCACACGCGGGGTCCCGCCTTCAGCAGGGCTGCGGGGAGCTGACCTTAAGCCTCAAGAATTGATTGCTGTCCCCGCCTTACTCAGCTGAGGGCAGTACCAGGGCCTTTGGAGAGAAATGGTGAGGCAGAGGGGACATGACTGCGATTCGGGGTCCTCTCCCCTCCCTCGGGCCTGTGCCTTCCTCCTGGGGTAACGGAACAGAAGGGCCGTCAGGCTGACTGACTGTAACAGTCGCAGTTTCTCACCCTCCACCCTCCAGATTACTACTCTCTGCTGCTGGGGAGCTGCCATTCGTCTCCGTTCCCTTCCCCGGCACCCTCCGTGGCCGGCTCAGTGGCCTCCAGCGCTGGCTCCCTGCGCCACCGCAGGCCCCTCATCAGCCCTGCCCGGCTCAACCTGAAGGGGCAGAAGCTGCTGCTGTTCCCGTCGCCGCCTGGGGAGGCCCCCAGCACCCCCAGCAGCTCAGACGAGCACTTGCCCCTCAACAACAGCCACTTCAGCATCGAGCCACCCCAGGTCCCACAGAGGCAGCTGGTGCAGGACACAAAGCACACCATGGGTATGACCCCCTGACCCCTGCCCTGGGGGCAGGAGAGCCCAGCTGGGCTGTGGAGGGTGCCTCTGGGATCAGTGCAGTGGTGGGGACCCCTGTTAGGAGGCTACACAGGGCCTGTCCTTGATCTCCCCAGCTCCATGGCCCCTGGCTGGGCTTCTCATGACCTTGAGCCCTCCAGGACATTGTGGTCTGTTTGCTGACACTCCTTTCTTGTTTTGCAATTGACCTTGAGGCTGGTCTATTCCTTAGGATGGATCAGGGACATATTATGCCCTGCTAGACTGTGTCTGGCAACAGATTTTTTTTTTTTTTTTTGCTCAAGTGTTGTCTGACTGTCCTGTCCCGGGGTGGCCTGTGAGCACCCCCTGAGACACCCCTTCTCTGTAGACATGAGGTCCATGCGGTCCATGCGGGAGAGAGGCAGCGCCTGCAGCAGCCACTCCATCAAGAAGGAGGATGACTCGTCGCAGTCGTCCACGTGCGCAGTGGACACCACCACCCAAGGGTGCCCCGAGGAGACCACCTGGAGAGGTCTGCATCTGAGCTGCTTTGGGGGGAGGGCAGGGCAGCATGGGGCCTCGGGTGTGTGGCCAGAATCATCCCTTCTGTCTGGGACCCTGACAGAGAAAGACCCTTGAGGGGGCCCCCTAGTGACGGAGGCGGTCAGGTAACCTGCCCAGCGCCTCGCGCTGTAGCCTGTGCCCCGCAGGCTCCTCCCTGTTAGGGCTGGGCCTGCGCGCTGGTACAGTAGCCTCTGGTCACATGGTCACAGGCAGCTATGGAAAGGTTAACAGCATTAAAATTTGGTAACAGTGAACGCTGAGTCCTCAGCTGCACCAGCCACATTCAAGGGCTCCGTCGCTGCGTGTGGTCGAGGTGCCCCAGGAGACCTCACCTTCACAGATGCTCCCGAGAGGGCGCTGGCCTGTGCCGGGCATCAGTTACCGGGTTCAAATCCTGCCTCCTCCGCCTGTGGGCCCCAGGGCAGCTGGGAGATGAAATCCTGTCAGCACCTGGCACTCCCCTGGGAGCAGGGGCACATATCTGTTGAAGATGGACACAGGGAGGTTTCCTGGAAAGATCGGCTGCTGCCCCCAATCAGGTGGGGTCTGGGGATGAGCGCGGCAGCATCAAGGTCACGCTAAGGCACAGAGGGTGGGGACCTCCGTCGCCTGCTGATCTTGGAGGCCTGGGGAGTTCTAGTCCCCTAAAGCCCTGTTTCCTGTCTGTAAAGCCCGGTCACAGCCCTGTCCCATCACCATGGTGAAGCACAGGGCGCCAGGCACGGACTCAGGAAAGAGGCACCTGTAGGGGCAGACCTTGACCGTGACCCAGGCTGCAGTGTCCTGAGTGGGGCAGCCTTTGGGGGCCAGGGGCAGAGACCCCACTCCGGTCACCTTCTGACCTTCGTGCCTTTGTGTCTCTCTCCTCTCTCCAAGGTCGGTTTGGCCCCTTCCTGGTCCAGGGCCTCCTGGCCGTGAGCTTGACTGCCAACGCCCTCTTCACCTCCGCCTACCTATACCAGAGCCTGCGCTGACCGCGGCCTGCCTCCGCACCGGAGAGCCGGAGTCCAGTGCATGCTGCTGCCACTGCTGTCGCCCCCTCCGGGGCCCTGCCCACTGGGCTGCGTTCTTCCTCAGAATGCCTTCTCCTCACGCAACAGAATGGACTGCGGGGCTGAGGGCTGTGAGGCCACCCTCCGCCCATCCATCTTGCTGACATCAGTTGTGTTTGGTGCTGCCACGGAGCCAGGGGCCCTCAGGGCTGCTCTGTCCAGCCCTGCCTGTGGGGCCACCACCCCTGTACCTGCAGCAGGAGCCCTGCCCTGGACCCCGTACCATGGGCCACGGGCACATCTCCGTACTGTACGCCCACCTTACCCCTTCCTACTAGTCCCGGGCCAGGTCTGCCCTCCGGCTCTCCCGTGGGCACCTCACAATTTCTGGGTCTCCAGCCCTGTGCCCTGAGAACACTACCCAGGGCCCCTCCTGTGCTGCCTGCAGGGGCCTTGCTCATCCCTCAGCTGGTTACACCATGGGACTGCCCGGGACAGCCTGCAAGAGACCGATGAGACCGCACCCCACCGCCATGGACCCGGCTCCTTCCCACTGCCGAGACCCCCTGTCTCCCCTGTCATTCTGCTGACACCACGGGCTGCGTGTGGCCTCTAGTCCTCAGGCCACCTTGGCTGGCTTAGTTCCCTCCCCGTTCCCTGTGTCCTGCCGTCGCCCTTCGCCTGGTACTTCATGATTGCTCCCCCTCACCCTGATGTGGGGTCCGTCCTGCCTACCCCTGAAGGGGGAAGGGACCTCGGGGTTACACAGGGACCCTCCACGATGCTGTGGCTGTCAGACCCCCAGTCCCCGCTGTCCTGGGCCTTGGACAGGTGGGGCAGCACGTGTGTGTATGTGGCTGTGACATGTACGGGCCTGTGGTCGTGCAGGCATTCGTGCTGCTGGATGAACTGAGGCGGGTAGGGGCTCGGGCAGGAGGAAGGGTCTTCGCTCCACCATTCAGGGATAAAGTTTAATTTTATTTTTCTACACATTTCTGCCAGGGGAGGCATTTGCTGGGAAGCAGGATGCCCCCGTCCTCCCAGCCAGGGAGGGTTAGTTTTTTTAAGCTTTGGGTGCTTTTTTTAGTAATTTTTTTTACCACGTGGGGAAGGAGATTGCTCCGGCTTCCCTCTCCCTTCTTCCCCCACTCGCCTCCTGAGAGCTACTGTCTCCTGCCCTGACCCTGCCCCGAACACGGGTGGGGACCTGAGGGCCACGCCAGAACCGGAGTCCAGCTGCCAAGACCATTCCAACTGGGGGCGTCTTGGCCTCTGTACAGGGGGCATGTGTCAACTTTTTAATTTTATTTTCTGCCTAAGAAAAGCCAAACTCCATTCTCAAATGCACTTCCTCTCCGGCTCTGAGGCAGCCCCCCACAGAGCTCACCCCCCCTCCCCAGCCTGGCCCCCTCCCAGGTCCGAGTCCCAGCTCCTCACCAAGACCTGGAGAGGCTGGCGGGAGGGGTTTACTTCATGTTTTCATTTAAACAAAAAACCCAGCCTTATTTTTACAAAAGCAAAAAAAGAAAAAGATAACCAGCCTTCGAATTGTACTTGTCTTTATTCTGCAGCTCGGCCCCTGAGGACCCCACAGGGTGGGGGCCGAGCCAGCGGAGGTGGAAGTGATGTCACATTTGCTCAGCGCGGAGCTCCGGGGGTCCCTGGCTCATGGTGTGGGGTGGCAGGTGCAGTGTCGCAGTAAAAGGCTCAGATTTGAACAGGAGACCAGTGCTAACAGAAGGGCGGGGAGCCCCGGAACAGCAGGAGGGAGGCAGGAAGGGCTCTGCTGCCTCAGAAAGGCCTGTCCCAGCCAGCGGCCCCTGCCTGGCCCCAGGGCTGCAGGGCGGGTCAGAGGCCTTGTTTTCTCCTGAGCTCACTCATGGCCTGGGGAGCAGCAGCTGGGCTCCCCATCAGACCCCTAGGCCTCATGGCTGGGCCAAAGCCACTGGGGAGGCCCTGGGAGGTGATGAGCCAGTTGTCATGAGCCTGCAGCCCCTGGTGGGGCAAGGGGCAGCCTCTTGTGGGTGAGCCTGGGCCTGCGTTTCTGTGGGCTTTGGGCTAACTGAAGTACAGGGCTGAGGTGGGATCACTAAGCCACAGCACTATGCAGGAGCCCAGGAAATGTGAGCGACTCATTCTGGCCAAGCACCCAGGGGGAGGATGCCTGGTGGGTAGTCAGCTCTAAACCTGACCTTGAGTTAAATGATAAAGGGCAGGGCCAAGCTGCCTGCAGGGGGCGCCACAAATACCTGCGTTCACTGACCACAGCGTCCTTGTGATGTCCCCTGGGGCCACAGGAAGCCCACTTCTTGGAAGCCCTCTCATCCAGTGACTGCAAAGCTCCCCCTGGCCCAGCGCTGTAAGGGAACCAAATGGGCAGAGAGGGCTCCTTACTCTGGACCTGAACAGAACCAGGGTGAAGCTGCAGCCGAGCCAAATAAGGACCATTAATGAGGCTGAGGAGCTTGTCCTGGTTTCCCAGAACAAGCCCTGAGGCTTGAGGGGAACATCCAGTTGTCAGAGCTGCTCTTACCACTGAAAAAGCACATTCTATGACAGAGATGGCGCCCCTGGGGCAGAAACGGTGCAGCCTCCCTGTGAGCTTTGAGTTTACAGAAAGCAGTGGGGGTGAGCCATACCGGGGTTCATCTGCCCGGCTCAGTGCGTGAGGTAGCCCAGCTGCTCAGGCTGAGGGTGTGGGTGAGGGTTTATTGGGGTCCTCTCATCGTGCCCCTCAATGTGAAGGCGGAAACCGTTATCTGGTGTTTGGAGGGACTTATTTTGAAACAAAGTTGGATTTTTGGAGAAGGAAGAAAGATGAGTTGAAGATCTCCAAGTGCAGCAGCATTTCCTGTGGTGCTGTCCCCTACGTAACAATTCATATTGGTGCTTAGCATCATGCGTGGAAATTAAGAAATTAATAAATGCCCAAGGCATCTTAGCCAGAACCAGGCACCTGTGGGACTGAGGTGGGCATGTTGCTGGCCCACTTGGTGCCTTTAAAAGAAAAAAAAAATTTAATCCTCACCCAAAGGTATGTTTTTACTGATTTTTAGAGAGAGAGGAGGGAGAAACATTGATGTGAGAGAGAAACATCCATCGGTTGCCTCCCATACGGGCCCCGACTGGGGATCAAACCCAAAACCTAGGCATGTGCCCTGACGGGGATTTGAACCACAACCTGTTGGTGCACAGGACAGTGCTCCCCTGTTGCAGAAAGACAAAAAAACTAAGCGACACTTTGAAGAGGTGGAGAAATCACAGTTTTAATAACACGTGAGGACTCGGAGATTGATCATAATCCAAATCAGAGTGCGGGTAGCACACGAGAACCTT
>PVJC01025793.1:0-24500 GCA_004026665.1 Murina feae | reverse complement strand
GTTCAGATGATAAACACTTCTTCACATCTGACGGAGGAAGCCTGGCAGTGGGACTGCTTGTCAGAGAAGGTGATAAAGCATGAGCTGCACCCAGTGTGAGAACTGACTTCTCTTCTCCCGGGGAGTCTCACATGAAACCACAGACCCATTTGGTAAGCAGATCTGAGAAGTGGGTGCTAACAGCAAAGTCTTCTCAGCATCGAGGGGAGCCCACTATGGGGAGGTGCGACTGTAGATGGTGAGAAATGAAAGTGAAAAATGTCTATTAAGTGGTTTCAATGGTGCAGAAAGAGCCTGACTTCAGGCTTCACTTTAAGCCACCCCTCGCGCGGACCACACCTTTCAACAAAGGCAAGGCTTGCACTGCAGGTCCCTTACCAGCGTGGTCTCCACTCCCAAGACTCCTGTCTCTGGCCAGCTGCTGACTCTTAGCTCCATTCACAGAGTTGGTCCTAGCCCTATACTTTGTGCTTGCTGACTGCCCTTAGTTTCCCCAGTTCCCACTCAAGTGCTGACATCAGGTTCCCCAGCTAGATCTTTCCACTCTTGGCCCCTGAACATAAGACACCCTCCTCTCTCCCAGCCTTGCAGTCCAAATCCCCACAAGGGGAAGGAGAAGAAAGCCCAGGGCCGTGACTTCCTAGGAGGGTTTTACGTGTGCTCCTTTGGCAGAGAGAGGATGGAACTCAGGCAGCCAGGGTCACCTCGTCTTCACCAGCCTCTCCTTGTTCTATGTCCAACAAAGTCCATGGCCACTTGGGCCCTCCTCAGCTTGCCTGCCTTTCCCGACCTTGCTGTGAGCGGCTCTCTCACTTAGCCGAATGCGGTGTAGGAGTCCCTCGCCTAACGGTCTCCTCTCACTCCCACACCAGCATCATCACAGTGAGTGGCCCCTCTGGGGAGCCACAGAGAGGGCAGGATCCAGCCTGCGAGTGGGAGAGTGCAAGTGAGCCCTGTCCTGGAGGCTTCAGTTCAAGCAGGAAAAGTGAGTGGTTGTTGACTTGCATTCAGTGAGACTCTGATATGCAGCATGTTCTAAAGTTCTTTTATTTTGGGGGGAATCTAGCACAACGTTTTGATGTTTGTGTCATTCGAGATACCTCCTGACAGCTAAGTCCTCTATCCTTCCTGACCTATATAATTCAGATGGTCATTTATGTGTGGTTTTCAGACTTGTGCCCCCCCGCCCCTGCAAACCAAGACTTCTCAGGGCCATGACAAATTTCCAGAAAGGTTAACAGGAAGATAGGAATCTGCCATCTCATAGCCTACTGGTTTATGCTGAGTCTTTATCATGATTATTTTTATAACAAACTAGAGGCCTGGTGCACAGATTCATGCACCAGTGGGGTCCCTTGGCCTGGCCTGTGCCCTCTCACAATCCAGGACCCCTCAGGGGATGTCAGAGGCTCAGTGCACCGATTCTGCCTGATCCCCACAGGCCATGCTGAGATACCCCACTGGTGCATGAATTCATGCACCGGTCCTCTAGTATGTTATAAGATCTTCGGTTAATCTCTTCCCACCCTCCCCTCTCCCCCCTTCCCTCTGAGATTCATCAGTCTGTGCATTGAGCAGCTGGCCCCTGGTCATCAGTGCACATCATAGCTACCAGTCAAATGGTCGCTTAGGCTTTTATATATATAGAATATATAGATGCCATTTTATTATTTTACTATCCTTTCTATTATTATTTTGCATTCGTAGAGTATCAAACAACTTTTGAAACATTTTCTCACATTCCCACCCGTTTGGCTCTCACAGAGTCCTCTAAGGAAGGAAGTGAAGGTATTGGTGGTGTGTGCTCCTGAAGGTAGTCACAGCACACTGCAGTGGGGAAAGCTCAAGGACCTGGGTGGCGTCATACATGAGCCCAGGCCCCCCAGCTCCAGGTCCACGGCTTTCCCACACAACACCCTATCCCTCTGAATATAAGCCTCACTCAGTTTCAGAAGGAGGTATGACCTGCAGAGCGTGAGAATGTGAACAACAATGAGACAGTGACACCAGGGCTCGGCACCACCATGTGTGTTGTTCAGCTGAGCAGTGTTGGTATCACTCATCCCTACTCCTTTCCCTTGAACAACCTCCCCTAGACAGAATCCATTTCTCCTGCCTCTGTGGTCCTGTACCGTGTAATTCTAAAGTGCTAAGAAAACACTTATATGATTCAGTACAGATTGGTATAAGCGGATGGTTTGGCTGAGAGCAGAATATGACAACTCTGAGGTTAAGCAATACTCCCCCCAAGGCCTTCTCTGAGCTCCATACACAGATCACTCAACTGCCATGAAACATGCAGGGACGTGGTTACATGGTTACAGGTGACTGGCAATTTCCCTGGGGCCTGGGAGCTCCATAGGAAATAGTCTGGAACTTTACTTGGAATTCTGAGCTTCATAGATGGATTTAATGGAATGAATGGAGAAGGGTCCCCACAGAAAGGAGAGAGAATGTGAACCTGTTGAAAAGAATCTCTGCAAGCGAACACTGAGTCTGGCAGGTGAGCTGGGCTCAGCCACATGAGGATTGAAGGGAACAGGAGACCCTGGTGCGGAGTGACGCTGCCCTGGACGCACGCCCTCACTCCCCCTAGTGAATCTGTGGACCATGCAGGAGAAGGGATCAGACAGGAGCCCCGTGTGATTGCCTGTCCTCTCCCTCGGCCCTGATCCAGGCCCTAAAAAAATGTGTCCATTTCCCCATAGGTACAGAGAAAAGTGATCAACGAAGTTTGGCAAGAGGAACATTAAGATCTGAAGAACTGCAGTGGCCCTGTGGCAAGCTGGTGACTCACTTTGTGAGCATCCTCGTCAAACACTGACACAGCATCCAAGCTCCAGAAAAGGAGGGGCAAGACCGCACAGGCCAGCAGCAGCGTGGCCTACCTGTGAAACATCCCAGCCCTGCCGGGTGCTCCTATAGAGACACCAGAAGCGAGGAAGTCTGAGGCTTGGGGATCCAGGCAAACTCTTACTGGGTGGAATGCAAGAGCTCCAAGAACAGTGGATGATGGTGGGGGCGGGGACCTCCAACAGGAGCTGCAGGGGTGTATGCCACTTCGCCCTCCATAATGGCCAGGCTCCTGGCAGGAAGCAGGGCTGACCTTTAAAGTTGGAAGATGCTCAGTGCTGATTACAGACCCTTGTGTTTAGAGGTTAGAGGCTCCTTATTTTTTTAAAAAAATAATTTGTTTTGTAATTTTGGTAAAATATTTTAATTAAAATTTACCATTTTAAACATTGTTTAGTGTACAGTTCAGTGGCATTAAGGACATTCGCATTGTAGTGCAACTATTACCCCCATCCATCCACAGAAACTCTTTTTATTTTGTAAATTGAAATTCTGTGCCCATTAAGCAATAATCTCCCTCCCTCCTTCCCCCAGCCCTTAACTATTCTACTTTTTCCTCATAAGTGGAATCATGCAGCATTTGTTCTCCTTGTGAGGGCTTACTGCACTTAGCACACTGTCCTCAAGGCTCACTCAGGTTGTGGCATGTCAGGATGTCCTTCCTGCTTAAGGCTGAGTAATGGTTCATTGTATGCATGGAGTATTGTTTATCCATTCATGTGTCGGTGGACAGTTGGGTTGCTTCTGCTTTGGGGCTATGTGAACAACGCTGCCATGAACACACGTGTGCAAAGATCCTCCTCTGTGTTGTTTTGCACATTATTTCTTATCCCCCCATCCTAGCTCCCTCTCAGCTCTTCTGCCTTCTGATCTCACCTGCAATCTACTTCCTCCAGGGAGCTTTCCTTGACTCTACAGACCAGCTTGGCTGATTCTGCCAAAGCTCCCATCACTCCCCAAAGCACAGCTCATGGCTATTGCCTGTTAGCCTTCCCCACTAGCCTGTACATTTCCCATGAAAGGGGCACTGCCCAGCCAGCTCAGCACTGTGTCCCTAAGACCTAGCACAGTGCCTGGACCATAAGACATCCTTGAAGGTAAGCCATCAGGTCACGAGAGATCAAGTGTGCAGTGCGTGCACCTGCCAGCAGCCTCAGAGGCTCACGTTCTTAGGTGGTGCTCCCTCCGCCATCTGCTGTGGTTCCTCCTCTAAACCCTGAGACCAGCAGGAGCCATGTAAGTTGTGTTTCCTGAATCCCTAGGTAGTGAGACTAGTCGAGGAGACGTGGTGAGGCAGACGTGATGAACTAGTGGAAGATGCACTAGTTTCCTGTTTCCTTTAATAAATCACCATGAACTCAGTGGCTTCAAATGATCCAAAAGTACTCGCTCACCTTTCGGGAGTCAGAGGTGTTCAATAGCTGCACCCTCCTGCAGGCGCCAGGCGCACACTGGTCCCATCGCCTGTCTCCTTGCTCATCCTGCACCTGGAGGCTTCTGCACTCCTCAGCCCGGCTCCTTCCTCCGTCTTCAGAGCCTGTCACTCCACCCCCTGGCATTGCCAGCACATCTCCTTGTCCACATCTGTCCTCCTGTGCCCACCTTCTAAGGAACCTGTGGTTACTCCAGGCCAGGCAGACAACCCAAGTCCTGAAGGTGATCACATCTGCAGAGTCCCTTTTGCCACACAAGGAACATGGTCACAGATGTGCTGGCGGAGGGCATGAGCATCCTTGGAGACCATTATTCTTCTGCCACAGGGGTCTTCCACAAGCCAAGCAGGGAGGGGGACGGCTCTGGTTGGGGCTGAGGAAGCTCAGAGGACTCGGGGCGGCAGGAGATCAGTGTGGCTGCACACGGAGGACACTGCTGGAGGGAAGGAAAGGGTTTTGGTAAAAGATGTGTGTGAGGCAATGCTGGGAGGTGAGGACGCTTGCCCAGGTTTCCTGGGGCCCTGGGTGCTAGGCAGAGCCATCTGGTCTGGCTGGGATGATCTTACACACCCCGTGGCAGTTTCTGTGAGGTGTATCTGCACTCTCTCCACAGGTCCGGCTGTGGGTCCCCTCCCAGCATCCTTAGTGGCAGGCTTCTTAAGGAGCGCTATGATGCAAGAGGAACAAATAAATCTCCTCCGTCCGTTCCATGAGCATATCAGTTGCTGTTCCCTGCAGCCCTTGGTGCAGCAGGTGAATAACAGTGACACCGGGAGCTGGAGGCCGAGGTTCAGACATGAAAGTTCAGCCCTGAGGTCTGGTACCCAGCAGAGCTGCTCCCCCAGGAAAAATGCGCAGCCACCTGCTTCCAGAGAGGCCAGGAGACCACAGAGGGGTCCAGCTGCCCTGCGGAGGCCCTCTGCTCCCGCCCCATCAGCACACGGGAGAGCCAGACCTGGCTGGGGCGGGGGCTCATCTATGCTCCGATTCCCTTTTCCTGTGTCCGCCTCAGAGATCTGAGGTCAGTGGGGATGCAGCAGCTGCTGGTGCGGAGGTGAAGAGCTCAGCACTTTTAGTTGGCAGAATCTGAGCCCTCACCACCTGGTGGGGCTTTGGGGAGAATGTGCCACCTGGTGGGGGCGGGGCGGGGCGGGGCGGGGTGGGCGGGGCCTGGGCCAGCCTCCCAGTGCCCTCCAGCACCAGCCTCCCCAGCCTCCTTCAGGAGTGGCCACCCCAGGCCTGCCCGCTGGTCTGGGCTCTCACAGCGAGCCTTGCTCATGTCCTGCCTTGCCCAGGTTTTCAGTGATGCTGGAGACTCACATTGTCAGCCCCAGCCCTGGACTCCTTTCCAGCTGAGCCTGCCCCCTTCCTGCAGTCTGAACACACAGAGCAATGTACTGCCACCGAGCACAGCCCCGCCTCCACGGCCCAGAGCACGACCACGCCCAGCAAATCCCTCCACACTGTTCCGGTCAAGCAGTCACCTCCTAACTCCTCTCACTGCTTTTGCCCCTGATCCTCTCCAGTTAATCCTCACGAAGTGATTTAAGACGCATCAGATCCCATCACTTTCTGCTCAAACCTTCCGGCTTCCTCTCCACAACCCAGCTGCCTTGCGTGGCCGGCTCCTGTGGGCTCCCGTATCCCACCTCCCATCACTCTGTCGCGCCTCCCTCTGCTCCCGGACATCGCAGTCTTTCTTCTCGCTACTCCCGTGGCCAACACACTTCCTCCAGATTTCAGAACTGTTCATTCTCCCCTTCGCTCAGCCTCTACTTGCGAGTGACCTTCTCCTAGAGGCCTCTTCCTGCCACCACCTCTAAACGATGCTCCTTCCGCCTGGCATCGTTTATCTCCGGGTGCTCCCTGACATTTGACATTTGTTATATAGCAATGTGTTGGCGCTCTCCTGACTCCCCACTAGAAGGTGAGTTCCACGGAGGCTGGTCTCTGTCTCAGTTCCCAGAGCCTCACACAGAGCCCAGCCCAGAGCGATGTGTAATCAATATTTGTTGAATAAATAGTTGAGGAAATCATTTATGTCACAGACAGTGACTGAGGTTCTTACAAGCAGAGCCTATCATAGGTGGGCAATGCTTAATCCCTGTTCTCTGGGAACTCACAGCCATTTGAGCAAAGATTAGAAAAATATATATTTATATGTGCTAAATGCTACAAGTGTAATGTGCACCAAGTAGCACAGGAATGCACCTGAGGCAACAGTTAAATGTTCCCCAGTGTGTAGGGAGCTATTAGACAAAGGAGAAGGATTTAAATTCACCTGAGCTGCCCACTCATCAGTTGAAGGTGTCTGAATAATCCTTAGCTGCTTCTAAGTCCTCTACCTTAGCTGAGCAACCACAGATGAAGTTGCCTAGAGATCCAAGGATGCCTACACCCAAAGAGATCGGAAAGGTGTCAGGGTCTGATACTGGCCCCAGAGGCTTGTTCCTGTGAAGCTGATGGTGTGAGACCCTCACTGGGAACCGCAATGTCAGTGTCACTGTTGCTAGGACCTCGACGGGACAGGGTTCCCTAAGGGCCACTCTCTGTGTGTCGCCAAGCCTTGAGGACTGACCATTAGGCCACTTGTGGTAGCCAATACTGATGAGAGGGCCTGGCCCTATCATACAGAGAATTCTCCCAGCTGTGCTGGAGGCTGGGGTGCTGGATGCCAGAGAAGCTGGTTGTGGTCATGAATGGCTGGGGGAGGTGTGTCCAAGCTACCAGGTGTCTTTTGCAAGAGACAACAGGACACTCTGAGGTGCATCCCACAGGCAGCATCCGTTATTCAGGGTGGGAAAGGCCGCTCCCCCTGGAAGCAGTGATGCTGATGAGGAGCAATGGCTGGGAAGGAGAACAGGTAAAAGCATCAGAGCCATGCTGCCCGGTCAGCCCCTCTGCTCCCATGGAGTCTCGTCCATCCAGGCCAGGATCTGCAAACAGAAGGGTGATTGGTAATCATCCCTTACCCATCAGAGGCTTTTATACATTTCAGAATTTGGTCCTCACAGCAGTCTTATGAGGTATATTTGATCATGCTTTAAATAGTATTTTTCCCTTATAGTTTATTATAGAAATTTTGGACTATGTATAGGAAAAGATACACTGCATAAAATTAAAATCACATGTAATTCTACCATGAAAGTATCTACCATTAAGGTGTTGGAGTATCTTCCACCTGGCTTTCTCCCAAAGGCATAAATGCATAAAATGATGTCAACTGATGGCTCACTCTGTCCTAAAAAAAGATTGGCTCAAATTCCTATTTTATGGCTCTTAGAAATATGTCTGAAAGTTCTTAGAGAGATTTATAGTCTCATGGTGCACTCCGGCTCTAAGCTACCATCATCTTTGAATTTCTCTCTCAAATCCACCCAAGTTCTTATTGTTTTCACAGTGACCCTGCAAATGTGGGGCTCTGTCCTTTTCTTGTTTCTACTGCCCCCTTTCATTCACCAAAAAAATCCCAGTCACACGCAGCATTTTTTGTGTGCAAAAAAATGCTTCAGGGGGAAATGCGTAAGGAGAGAGGAGATGTTTCCATAGCAGTTCAAACAACTCTACCATGTTCAACAGAATTTCCCCTTCTGCTGCTCTTTTCTCATTTCCCAGTGCTTTATTTATTCTTAGTGCAGAGCTGTTTAGGGATAGCTTTTGTTTACTAGTCTCCATTCTCCTTGCTCTTGTACTCTTACTTTCCACTTCCATCTTCTATCAAAGAATTCTCCTTAGCAAAAAGTTCCCTCCTATATCCGAAAAGGTTTCTTAGTTGCAAACTATAAAGATAAACCAACTTAGGCAAAAAAAAAAAAATTGATCAGGAAACAGATGTTATCACACAGAATGAGAGGGAAAAAAACCCTAAAGAAACAGTCGCAGAAAGGACCGAAACCAACGTATCTATATGTATAAAAGCCAAGTGACCAGAATGACAGAACAACTGGAAGGACCAGAATGACTAGTCTCTATGAAGTACACTGCAGCAGCCAACTGGCCTGATCAAGGCCCTGATTGCCCTTCCTCAACCTCCCATGGCCCCTCCGCCCTGGCCAGCCCCACTCTCAATGGGTCCCCTCACCCAGATTGAGGGCAGGGCCAGCCAGCCAACCTCCCACAGCCTTCCTCCCAACTGATCCCAGCCCCCATTGTCCTTCCCTTATCGGGGGCAGGACCATGGCTGTCCTGGCCCAGATCGCCCTGATCAAAGTGGGGCTGCAAGACCCTACCTGTGCACTGGGCCTCTAGTCCCAAAATAATGGATAGTTGAGAGCCCACCACCACTATGATAACTTGAGACTTTTCCAATCTTTCTTTCTTTCTTTCTTTCTTTCTTTCTTTCTTTCTTTCTTTCTTTCTTTCTTTCTTTCTTTCTTTCTTTCTTTCTTTTCTTTCTTTCTTTCTTTCTTTCTTTCTTTCTTTCTTCCTTCCTTCCTTCCTTCCTTCCTTCCTTCCTTCCTTCCTTCCTTCCTTTCTTCCTTCCTTTCTTTCTTTCGTTTTTAGAGATAGTGGGAGGGGGAGAGACAGAGAAACATCAATGTGAGAGAGACACATTGATTGTATGTGCCCTGACCAGGGCCTGGGATCAAGGCTGTAACTGAGGTATGTGCCATCGACCAGAATCAAACCCAAGACCCTTCAGTCTGCAGACTGACACTCTATCCACAGAGCCAAATTGCCTAGGGCTCAAATCCTTCTTTCAATGCACTCAAGACTGAAATTTCAAAGAGGGTTTCTGATCAGCCTAGATTGTTTCATTTACTCACAACTTGGCCATGGAAGGGCAGACCCACCAAAACAGCTTTCTACAGCAGGCAAATAGTTCTGCAAGGCAAATGAGATTGCGATGTAGTACCCATCGTGGGAAAAAAGAAATGGGACACCCTGCTCACTTGTCTCAACACTCTTTAACCACTAATTTATGGGGTTGGAGGGTGTTCAGTGGAGGTAGGATAGTCTTGTGTATATTTCTTTCTTTCCATAGAATCTACTTTTGATACCCTAAGCCAGTGGTTCTCAACCTGTGGGTTGTGACCTCTTTGGGGGTCGAACGACCCTTTCACAGGGGTCGCCTAAATTCATCCTGTATATCAGATATTTACATTAGGATTCATAACAGTAGCAAAATTACAGTTATGAAGTAGCAACGAAAATAATTTTATGGTTGGGTCACAACATGAGGAACTGTATGAAAGGGTCAGGGCATTAGGAAGGATGAGAACCACTTAGGGCCTAAGCCAATGTCACTTGGCTACTTCCCATTCATTCTTTTGTATTCAGTTCTCAGTTTATATTTTTATTTTCTGAGATATCTTCTATGATCTCCAACCAACATATGGATTAAGGCCCTCAATTTTGTGTTCCCAGAGCACCACGCAGGTCTTCTTAGATGAACTGTAGGTTCCTTGAGAGCTTGAACACTGTGGATCAGCATGACAGATCACAGGAAATGGCGTGTAGATGGCACACCAGAAACATTGTGGATTGACCTGTCTGCCATGAGGAAAGTGTCCTTAGAGAATCTGCACAGGGACAAGGAAGACGAGGCAAGGGAACTGGAAATGATGCCAGAGAGGAAAAGACGCCTGATTTAGAGATAGTGGAAGGGAGCTGGAATGAGCATCTCATACACAAAAGAAACACACACCCCTGCACACCCTGCCCGACATGGATGAGGGACAAAGGAGTTGGAGAGTATTCTACAGGCAATGGTCACTTGAAGTCATCAGCTAAACTGCATGCCCTGTGGATTCCAGGTGGGTGGGCTGTGGAGGGAGCCCTTAGTGGGAGCACTGCAACATTTAGAAGGAGGACCAGGTCATCTGAAGAAGGACAGGGATGTGGGGCACAGGGAGGGGCGCACAGGTTCCGTCAATGTTCAGTACTAAAAATAACAGAGTGAAATTTTGTGGGGCTAGTTGTTACTCATGTGTTCTTTCAGTGTGAAAGATCACCATTCAAGCCAATGTGTATATCTTCTTACATACTAGTAAAATAGGAACAACAGCTAACACTTAGAGTGCTCTTCATGTGCCAGGCACAATGCTAAAGCACTTTTCATAAACAATCTCATTTAAATCTCATAAGGCCTGGCTTGCTCAGTGCCCACTGCGTGCCCTTCTAAGATTGCTTCCTACATGCAGCAGCTAGGAAGCTGAAAACTACACTTCCCAGTATGCTTTGTAGCTATCAACTGGATGTGATTTTGGTTTATCCAATCAAATTTCTTGAAACTTGAACTCCTTGATGAGTAGAAGAGGTAATGAGAAGTGGAGTGAGCCATCCATCTTCATAAAGCAGGTCCAGCTGACCCTGGGACTCACATACCTGTGGCAACAGCTTTTAAATTGCTGCATGTCAGATGTTCTTGAGGCCAACAATTCCGGTGGCTTCCAGATCCTTGGGTTACATCTAAGGTGATATGATCCTGAACTCAGCACTGGAGATAGTGACCTGCTTCCTGGGCTTTCTGACTGGGAGATGTGGGAATTCTCTTAGTGGGTCATTATGCTGGTGGTATTTGGAACTTGTTTGCAGAGCCTGATTTTAGAGTTTGCTCCTCCCATCATTCAACAGCTTTGTAAGTACCCGATTTCCTGTATTCAATCCTCTGCTGCTTAAAATACATGGACTGTTTTATGTTATCTGCAGCTGCACCCTGACTAAGCCAAGCGGTGTTGTCCCCATTTCATAGATTAAAAAAAAAAAAAACTGAGGCAAAGAAAAGTTACATAGTAAGTGTGGAACTGTGTTTTGGACTCAGAAAGTTTGCCTGGGTCTAATACCCATCTACCACTATGCTATTCATTCATGCTTCCATCCCACAGTTAGTTATTGGAGACTTTCTATGTTAATCTCTGGGGATATTATAGGAAAAAACAGAGTCGAAAATTCTTAATACCAGTTCTCCTGACTTACAACAGAAAATAAGATAGTCATAAGTACATCTCAATAATGGTATATTTTGCTACAAGCTTGCACTGGAAAGAGACATGCAGCTTTTAAAAACAGCCCATCTGCATTAAAATCAGGTTGTAAAAGAACTGGCTGCTAAAGGGATTCAATTTAAAATTTGGTTTACACATAATTCAGTCAAAATATAGATAAGAATTAAAGGAGAAGTCTAGGAAGAAAGGAAGGTGAGTTATCGAGTAGGTTATCATCTTTTTATTTCATGGAGCCCTTTGATCCTCCACCCCTCACCCGACACACACACTCTCCACACCACCTCAGCAGCAGTAAGTAACTTCAGCACTCCTAGCTGCCCTTTGGAATTCCGCCCTACAGATAAAGAAGGTAAGTTATGCATAGGGGACTTGAAAGAAGACGTTTCCCCCTGGAAATTTCTTTCTGGTGCTGCAATGGAAGGACTTGGTGGTTAGGTCATGAGAGACATCGGATCACTGATTGCTGATAGAGAAAACTTGTGGGAAGAAAGGACTCTCCCATGGAGGCTTAATCTGCTGCTGCCTGAGTAAAGACTCCAGGGCCAGTAATACCTGGTGAAGTCACATGAGCACTGAAGCTGTAAATGTGCCTCGGGAAAGAATTTTTACTCTGTTTCAAAACTGAGAGTGATTTGAAAGAAATATACTCAAGGTTAGGGATAAAACTAGGGCAAGATCATTGATAATCCTATATAATAAAAGGCTAATATGCAAATTGATCAAACAGCAGAATGACTGGTCACTATGATGCATGCTGACCACAAGGAAGCAGATGTTCACTGTGGTCAGTGCGCTCCCACAGGCCCGGGCTCATGGCTGGTGAGCATAGCAGCGGTGGCAGGAGCCTCTCCTGCCTCCTCGACAGTGCTAAGGATGTCTGGCTGACAACTTAGGCCCACTGCCCCTGGGGAGCGGGCCTAAGCCGTCAGTCAGACATCTGAGGGCTCCCAGACTGCGAGAGGGCACAGGCTGGGCTAAGGGACCCTCCAGAGTACACGAATTTTGTGCACCGGGCCTCTAGTAATGAATAATTAGTTAGAGATATATCCAAAACTTCCTGGGAGATTAGGTTTTCTTTTCTTTAAAGACTTGCACTTTTAGACTATTCATATTCTTCTTAGACATTTATTTATTTCAGTAAAGAATCCTCTTTTATAACATCAAGAAGCTATGTCTACTGGGTGCCCAGATGTCCACGGACCATATGTTTATCCCCAATATAACTTAAAGATATCGGGTCCTAATTGCCAGGATCAAGAAAGAATAAAGAATTTTGTATGCACTGCACTTGGGGATCTAAATGTAAAAGTGACAGCACTATTTTTGCAGAAAACTAAGTCAAAAAAGTACTCTAAGAAGAAGTCTTGAGACAAGTGTGGGCTTGGAAGAAGCTCAGGTTAAGCATGTGTGCCACATGGGTCTAAGGGAACAGGGCTCTCTGATCCCTCGCTTGTCAATTCGTCAGTTGACATTTGAGACATTTGAGACACTTGCTTGCGATAACAAGAAATTTCTGTTTTAATCACTCAACTCAATTCAAAATGCATAGATATGGTGAACACCTACCATCCACCAATAAAATATGTATTTGCTTCCTACTAGGTGCTATATTTAGGAACACAAAAGATATGTCAGTCGAATAACTGATGTTGGAAAACTAAATAAATGCAAGGCTTATAAGATAACTGTTTCTTCCCCTCCCCTTCCTGAGGGAGAATTTTTTTTATTTTTTATTTTGCCCCATTGAAATTGGACTGTGACTTGTGACTTACAGCAATAAAACGCACAGGAAAGTGACATGAGTCACCTTTAGGCAGACGTTTTGTGTTTTTCTAATAAATCTTTATTGTTAAAAGTATTACATATATCCCCCACTTTCCCCCATTGACCCCCTCAGCCTGCCCCCACCCTCCACCCCCACCCCAGGCAGAAGTTTTAAGACCCACTTCTTGTTTGGTTATTGTTGCCTTTGCTGTGATGACTGCAATGCTGCAGTAATAGCTCCTTAGTCCGCCGGATTCTTGGAGAAAACAAGATGGAGTCCATTCTTAACTATGCTACAAGGGACATGTAGAAAATAACCCTGTTTTGTAAGAAGCAATGTTTTAAGATTACTTGTTACTATAGCATGACTTAGCCTATTCTGATATACATGAGACATCTCCATGAAACTAGCATTTATTGTTTGCTATATGCATTACCTCACTGAATTCTCATAAAAACACCATGAAGCACATATAATACTAGAGACCCAGTGCACAAAAAATGGTGCACTCGGTGGGGGGGGGGGGGGATCCCTCAGCCTGGCCTGTGCCTTCTTGCAGTCTGGGACCCCTTGGGGGATATCCACCTGCTGGCATGTCTGGCCAGCCTGGGTGAGGGGCAGAAGGCCATTTCAGGCTGCCCACAGCCCCTTCAGGGTTCGGGTCCCTACTGGGGTACCTGGCCAGGCTGGGTGAGGGGCATAGGGCCATTTCAGGCTGCCCACAGCCCCTTCAGGGTTCGGGGCCCTACTGGGGTGCCTGGCTGGAAGCAGGTATCTGGGATTTATTTAACTTCTATAATTGAAACTTTGTTGCCTTGGTCCCCCAATCAAAGCCTGGGTTGCTTGGCAACCCAAGATCCCTGCCCCGCAGGTATCTGGGGTTTATCTTCTATAATTGAAACTTTGTAGCCTTGAGTAGAGCTCAGGGCCTACAGGGCCCTGGCTTCCTCCATTGCCCAGGGCAACTCCAGCTCTGTGGCTGCTGCCAGCTTAGTTGAGTTAATTTGCATATTTGCTCCTGATTGGCTGGTGGGCATGGCTTGTAGGCGTGGCTTGTGGGTTTAACAGAGTGAGGCTTAATTTGCATATTACTCTTTTATTAGATTAGATTTAGATGTTATTTAGATATTGAACTGAGTCCCAGAGCTAGGTTCAGACCATGCTCTGTATATGGTATTGGAGTTGAGTTTCAGAACCTGGTTTGCTTGGATCCAGAGCCTGTGAACTTAGCTGTTATGCCACACAGAGTAGACTGAACAGAATTGCAGGTTGAAAGGAAATTTTTGGAAGAGACTGTAAGTGCTGTGGGTAGTTCAGAGGAGAGAGAGCAATGGACACTAGGACTTCCTGGGGAGTCTTCGTGGAAGAGGTGGGTTTAAAAACAGGTAGGTCGTGGATGGGAGGAAAGAAGCTGTCATTCCCAGGCCTTTCAGGAATGGGGAAGGGAAGGGAAGAGACCTCATCTATCTGGCAAAATAAGGGAAAACAATGGATATGCCAAATCTGGAAATTGGTTTAGTCTACCCTTAAGGATTTCACAGTCAGAAAGGAACATTAAGGCATTTACTCAAATTGCTATCATAATTCAGGGAAACTCCATTAAGAGGCATGCTGGAATTCTCTATGAAGTGTGTTAAGATTTATCAAACCAGAAACTGAAGCCGAAATCTTCACTCATGCAGGACAGGGTGAAGAAAAAACACATCTGCTGCAGAGAAGGCAGGCTATGGGCCCAGATACAATATCTCAAAGCACATAGCAGTCACTGTCCCAAATACAGAAGGGGCTGGTATAGAACTAATACAATTATGTTAGTAGAAGATGGCAGGAGAAATAATCCTTTTTATAGTCCATGACAATTCCCAACACATACGAAGAGATTTGGCGACAGGGGCACCAGGGCTGTGTGTGCACATCCTTCCTGTTCCACGGGCTCGGGCCTGAGAGGAGGCCAAGGCCTTGAGGGCTCCTCAGTGAGGGCAGTGCAGCGGGAAGTGTCTCTGGTCCCTCCCTCGTCACCTCTGGAGATTGTTTTAGGAGGGCTTGAGTTTCACCAGGAGTCTTAATTTAATGAACACTCATTAGATTCTAAGGTTGATGGTCTGTGAATGTCACTTAGAAAAGAAAAACAAAGGGGGAGTGAGGGCATGAGTAGGGGGTGGGGTGGGGGGTAATGGGAGGATGAGGACACATATGTGATATATTAAGCAATAAAGAAATTTTAAAAATAAACAAATAAACAAATGGAAGCTGAGAGCTCCGATGCCTAAAATGAATTAGAACTACATGTGGAAAGTACATTATACTGTACTTTTACATTATGCTATACATGTCAATGTTCATCCTGACAAAACTGGGGACAACATGTTTTCTTTCTGAAACTATAACATTTCTACAATCTGGGAAAATATAGGTTGTTGCTCTGTGTCTGGAAATATCAACTATATATCTTAGGCTGGACTGAAACAACTAAGTCAATGTGACAAACACCCACTGGAATTAATAGGAACAGTGAGAACGTCGCAGGAAATCTATTTGTTTATTTTCCCATTATCTACAAATCAGCATTGGATCACCTGCATAAGACAAACATCACGGGTGGTGCTAAGCTGGTCCCATGGTCACTCGCCCCCCTTCCTCATTCTCTATTGAAAGAGATCCATACATGCTCTATCTTTTTTTAGGTAATATGCCTTTGGGGGTATTATAAATTATTTTCTATGTTTAAGGATTCTATACTCAAGGATCAAAATGTATGTTTGAATTCCAAAAACTTAAACACTATGATGGAAAAATGAATAATTTGCTCTTAAAATATATATCTATAAGTCATAAGAAAAACCCATGAAAGTCATGAAATAAGAAAACTCTCAAAAATAATTTTAAAAAGATTGTGGTTATCTTTTCTTCCAACTCCTTGTTTCATATAATTGGGGAAGGTTTTCTAAAGAAAGTAAAATCTTTAGTTTTATAAATAAATAAATAAATAAATAAGAAAAACAACCAATAACACCATCAAAGAAAACATTTTTTGGAAAGTTAAGGAATACTTGCATTAAAACCAACTGAAATACAAGAAATAATGTAATGAGTTCTTCAGAAGGTTATATTATGCTTTAAGAATTCAGTGATTGAAAAATAAAATAAGATTTAAAAATTAATTCATTGAGCAACAAAAGGGAATGGGGTGTGGCCCATGAACTCTGAAACTATATGCAAATGTTCTGTTGGCTCATTTGCATCTTTCCTGAAGAGGCTATAACTCACAATGTTTAAGAATCACTAAGACAGAGTAGCTGCCATTTCACCTGGACTTTTTAAAAATTTTTATTGATTTCAGAGAGAGAGGGAGAGAGAGATAGAAACATCAATGTTGAGAGGGAATCATTGACCAGCTGCCTGCTGCATGCCCCACACTGGGGAGCAAGCCTGCAACCCGGGCATGTGCCCTGACCAGGAGTCGAACTGTGAACTCCCAGTTCATAGGTCAATGCTCAACTACTGATGATGGCTGGGTCACGTGGACTTTAATAGGAAGCTGGGATTTTAGCAACCAGAAATGGTAGTATCAGCAACAGGAATGGCATGAACAAAGGCACAGGGTCAGAAAAGTAAGAGAACAGTGATGCAATACGTCTGGGTAGCGTGTGAGATACTCCTAAGACAGTTGTGGGAAATAATGCTGTGAGAACAGCCAAGCACAAGATCATGGAGAGCCCAAGGCCGATTATTTGTAATGTAATGAGAAGCAATTGAAAGTTTATTGGCAGAACAATGGTGTGTTGAACCTGCACTTCAGAAAGATGGGAGCATCAGGTGTGCAGGATGGAGCGGAGGATAGAGAGAATGGTGGAGATACTGCACAGAAGGTTGTAGTTGGTCCCAGCAAGAAGGCTGAGCATGTGAAGATCTGGAAATTGAAACAAGACATATTATTAAAGAAGAATTAATAGCCCTGGCCGGTTTGGCTGAATGGATAAAGCATCAGCCTTCAGACTGAAGGGTCCTAGGTTCAATTCTGATCAAGGACATGTGCCTTGGTTGAGGGCACATCCCTGGTGGGGGGTGTGCAGGAGGCAGCTGATTGATGTTTCTCTCTCATCGATGTTTCTAACTCTCTATTCCTCTCCCTTCCTCTCTGTAAAATATCAATAAAATATATTTTTTAAAAAATAATAATAAAAAGAAGAAGAATTAACAATACTTGGTGATTAATTGTATGGAGGATGATGTCCAGGATGACTAACTGGGATAGACTAAGAAAAGGAAAAATTATGTCATTTATAGGAAAAGGTAAGACCAGTGTAGTAACAACTCACACTTATTGAACCATGATTATGTTCCAGACCCTAAACATGGTGATTCGCATACATTCTCTCTTTTAATCTTCTCAAGAACTCCATGATATAGGTACTTCTACTTTTCTATGTCACAGATGAGGAAATAAAGATACAAAAATGAATTTTTTATTGTGACACAGCTAAAGCAGAGAGAAGCTGAGGCTGGAACCCAAGCCCATAAAATGTGAAAAGTCATTATCTTAACCATTAGCCTCTACTGTTTTGATGGAAGCGATCATAGTTAGACTTGTCTGCTTGACTATGTCATTTGAACATCCATGTGGAAATGTCTACAACACATTTGGAAAAGTGGAAATGGAACTTGGGGAAGTGGTGAGAAAGGGAGTCAGTGATATATGGATAATGATGGGATCACGGGGATAGACAAGATCACTCGGGTAGAACCAGTGTTGGGAGGGAAGGAGAGCTAAATGCAGGACCTGGTGGCCAGCTACCGTTAGGGACAGGGAGAAGAGGGGCAGCCAAGGACAAAGGGCAGAGAAGAAGAGATTGCAAATATAGGAGAATCATCAGGATAGGGCACCATCATGCAAACTAAGGGAAGTGACAGCTGCAAGGAGAGGCCAATTATGTACTGCAGGGAGGTCAAGAAGAGCGGGGCCAGAAAGGGGCCATTGAGATTGTCAATTAAGAAAAGTTCAGCTGAGTAGCGTGTAAGTTGAGTTAAGTGTTTAGAATGGGAGCCAGAAAAAGATGTTCAAGAGTGTGGATGGTGATGAGAGAAAGCAGTGAGAATAAACAGCATGTGGAATAGCTGGGCAGCAAAAGGAAGGAAGAAACAGAACAGTTAGTATTTCAGGGAGATATCAGGGTTAAAAAAAAAAAAAGCTTCTGTTTATTTGTATTCACTCCTTAGTGTATGGGGACCCTGAGCGTGTTAATAGTGGGAAAGTGAGCAGTGTTTGATGATGTATAGAAAAGTGGAGAGAATTGATGGCATAAGATATCTGGGACATAAGATAAGGCATGACCTTGGACAAGTAGAATGTTATTATTCATACAAAACTTCCATCATCAATGCCCTGTCCGGTTTGGCTCAGTGGATAGAGTGTCAGCCTGCAGACTGAAGGGTCCCATGTTCGATTCCGGTCAGGGGCATGTACCTTGCTTGCAGGCACATTCCGGGAGGGAGGAGGTGTGTAAGAGGCAGCTGATCAATGTTTCTCTCTCATTGATGTTTCTAACTCTCTATCCCTCTCCCTTCCTCTCTGTAAAAAATCAATAAAATATATTTTTTTAAAAAACTTCCATCATCATTGCTATTATTGTTAATATTAGAGGTCCATTGCGTGAATTCATGCACGGGTGAGGTCCGGTCAGCCAACCCCAATCAGGGAGGATTAGGACTAGGCCTGTCAGGAGCAGGAGATGGCTGGAGGTTGGCCAGCTGGCCTGCCCTGATTGGGGCCTGATCAGGACTGGGCCAAGCTGGGGGAAGGGGCCACGGGCAATTGGCTGGCAGGCTCTGTCTCTGATTGGGGTTGGGGAGCCAAATAGGGGCAGGGCTGGCCATAGGGAGGGGCTGTGGGTGGGGGGCCAGTGACCAGAGGGAGGGGCCATGGGTGGTAGGTCTGCCAGCCCTGCCCCTGATAGGGGTGGAGGGGGGGCTGATCTGGGGTGGGGCCAGGCAGGGTGAGAGGCTCAGGAGATTGGCTGGCCAGCCATCCCCAGCCCCTATTGGGGTGGGGAGAAGTGATGGGGGGAAGTGATCAGGAGCAGGGCTGGCAGGGAGAGGAGTTGTGGGCCAATCAGGGTGGTGGGGGCCCATTGGGGTTGTGGCTGGCCAGGGGGTGGAGCTGTAGGAGGTTGGCCACCAAGCCCTGTCCCCTATTGGGATGGGAGGATGCGATCAGGGGCAGGCCAGCTGGGGGAGTGGCTTATCATGGTGGGGTAGGCTGATCAGGGGTGGGGCTGGCCAGGGGGAAGAAAGAGGATGTTTGACCTGCCTCACTCTTGATTAGGGTGGGAGAGTCTGATCAGGGACAGACCAGCAGAGGGGAGGGGCCATGAGGTTGGCTGGCCAGCCCCACCCCCTGATCCAGCTGGTTTGCTGGCATAACGACCATAATGACCAGCATAAGACCATTACAGTCACTGGATTTTTATATATATCTAATCTAATAAAAGAGTAATATGCAAATTAACCATCACTCTGAGATACCTAAGCCACGCCCACCAACCAATCAGAGTGGCTGTATGCAAATTAACCTAGCCAAGATGGCAGCCAGGGAGCTAGAGCAAACAGGAGGCTTCTGTTGCATCAGCAATGGAGTTGAAACTGCCTGCCCAGGCTGGCCAGGCCTCTGCTAAAGGCAACAACGTTTCAATTATAGAAGATAAATAACCCCCAGAAACCTGCTTCCAGCCAGCCTTGCTGGGATGTTGGGTCAATGGGAGCTGTGGGCAGCCTGAAAACAGCCCTCAACCCCTCACCCAGGCTGGCCAGCCACCCCAGTAGGGATCTGAATCCTGAAGGAACTGTGAGCAGCCTGAAAACAGCCCTCAGACCCCCACGCAGGCTGGCCACACCCCCATGGGGTAAGGGTCCCCACTGGGGGGCTTGGCAAGCCTGCAAACAGCCATCAGCCTGTCACCCAGGGCTGGCCAGGCATGCCAGCAGGTGGACATCCCTTGAGGTGTCCCAGACTGTGAGAGGGCACAGGCCAAGCTGAGGACCTGTCCCCCCAAGTGCACAAGTTTTTGTGCACCGGGTCCCTAGTAGATATGTAAATATGTAGATGACAAAAATGATAATAGCAGCCTGGGGTATGCCAATAAGAACTATATGATTAATCTAGGACTATTGCTTAAAAAAGATAAGACAAACTTCTAACCCATCCTTCTGAAATCACTTAGATGTTGGGTCTTGGACCTGGTAGCTTTTTTGATTGGAGTTATTTTAACTTTCCCTTTGCAATAACTCAAAACTACTCAGCAGCTCAGCAGCTCTGTAGTCCTTGAGCACCTCAACAGTCTGTATGACAGAACTGCCTCTAGGATTTCTTAGTGGGCAGCTTTATTGCAAGCTTAAGGTAAACTAGAGGCCCAGTGCATGACATTCATACACTCAGGGTGGGAGGGGGTGGTCTCAGCCCAGCCTGCACCCTTTCGCAGTCTGGGAGCCCTTGGGGGATGTCTGACTGATGCCCAGGGAGCAGGCCTAAGCCAGCAGTTGGACATCCTAAGTGCTGCTGAGGAGACAGGAGAAGCTGCGCTTGCCAGCCATGAGCCATCAGTCTGGCTTCTAGCTGAGCAGCGCTACCCCTGTGGGAGTGCACTGACCACAAGGGGCAGCTCCTAAATTAAGCATCTGCCCCCTGGTGGTCAGTACATGTCATTGTGACCAGTTGTTCCACCGTTCAGTCTATTTACATATTATCCTTTTATTATATAGGACTAGGGGCCCGATGCACAAAAATTTCTGCACTCGGGGAGTGGGGGGGGGCCAGCCTGGCCTGTGCCCTCTCGCAATCTGGGACCCCTCTGGGGATGTCCACCAGCTGGTGTGCCTGGCCAGCCTGGGTGAGGGGCCGATGTCTGTTTGCAGGCTTGCCAAACTCCCCAGTGGAGACCCTCACCCCATGGGGGTATGGCAAGCCTGGGTAAGGGGCTGAGGGAAGTTTTCAGGCTGGCCACAGCCCCTTCAGGGTAGAGGTCTCTACTGAGTGCCTGGCCATCCTGGGAGAGGGGCTGAGGGCCATTTTCAGACTGCCCACAGCTCCCATTGACCCTCGAGGCCATCCGCCTGGGAAGTAATCAGGTGGCCGGGGCACACACGGGAGCCCCAGAGGCCCATGTGTGTGCCCTGCAATGATCGATTCCAGGCCGCAGCCTCTTCCCGCCCTGCTCCTCCTGCCCACAGCTTCAGCCACTGGCCTGCTTGCTCTTCCCATCCTGCACTACGGCTGTGCAGCTTCTCCTAGGCTGCGGCCTCTGCCATCTTGGCTAGGCTAATGTGCATATTGTCGCTGTGATTGGCTGGTGAGCATGGCTTACCTATCCCAAAGAGATGGTTAATCTCAATATTATACTTTTATTAGTTTAGACTAGGGACCCAGTGTACAAAAATTTGTGCACTCGGGAGGTCTCTCAGCGCTACCTGTGCCCTTTCACAGTCTGGGCCCTCTTTGGGGATGTCCACCTGCTGGCATGCCTGGCCAGCCTGGGTGAGGGGCTGATGGCTGTTTGCAAGCTGGCCAAGCCCCCCAGTGTGGACCCTCACCCCATGGGGGTGTGGCCAGCCTGGGTGACAGACTGAGGGCCATTTTCAGGCTGACAACAGCCGCTTCAGGTGTTGGGTCCCTACTGGGGTGCCTGGGCAGCCTGGGTGAGGAGCTGAGGGGGCATTTTCAGGCTTTCAGGCTGCCCACAGCTCCCATTGACCCAATGTCTCAGCAAGGCTGGCTGGAAGCAAGTTTCTGGGGTTTATTTATCTTCTATAATTGATACACTGTTTCTTTAAGCCAAGGCCTAGGCAGGTAATGAAGCCTCCTGTCTGCTTCAGCTCCATGGCTTCTATAATTGAAAGAATATTGCCTTAGTAGACGTGCCCAGTCGGCCTAGGCAGACAGTTTCCTCCATCACTGGTGCAACGGAAGTCTGCTGTTTGCTTCAGCTCTGTGGCTTCTATAATTGAAACAATGTTGCAACAATGTTGCCTGAGCCGGGAGAAGCCTCGCCGGCCTAGGCAGACAGTTTAGTCCTGGTGCAACAGAAGCCTGCTGTTTACTCTAGCTCTGTGACTGCCGGCCTCCATCTTGGCTGGGTTAATTTGCATACAGCCGCTCTGATTGGCTGATAGGCATGGCTTAGGCATACTGA
This sequence comes from Murina feae, assembly GCA_004026665.1. Classification (NCBI taxonomy): domain Eukaryota; kingdom Metazoa; phylum Chordata; class Mammalia; order Chiroptera; family Vespertilionidae; genus Murina; species Murina feae. The sequence continues at coordinate 2,320 of PVJC01025793.1, read as the reverse complement.
AGAAACGGTCAATTTCAATATTACTTTTATTAGATTAGATGTCTTATTAAGTACAGGTGGAGGGAGAGGCTAGATTACCCTCATTGAGGCCAATTAATTGGGGCTGGACAGACCTCCTACAATCTTTGCAGCAGCCAAAGAGAATGAGTGACTTGTCCAAGGTCACATAGCAGCAAGAGGCAGAATGAACTTAAACCCACACCTTCCAGGACCAATCCCTTTCCACTGAACCTTTAAAAAAAGTATTATTTAATTACAGTTGGCATTCATTATTCTTTTATATTAGTTTCAGGTGTACACATATTGGTCAGATAATTACATAGCTATGAAATGATCCCCCCCAATAATTGTAGTACTTACCTGGCAACATACACAGTTATAATATTCCCTATGCTGTATTTTACATCCCCCTGACTATTTTGTAACTACCAATCTGTATTTCTTAATCTCTTCACCTTTTTTATCCAGCTCCCCAAACCCTCCATTTTGCAACCTTCAGTTTGTTCTCTGAATCCATTTCTGTATTGGTTATTCATTTATCTTGTTCTTTAGATTTCACTTATAAGTTAAATCATGTGGTATTTATCATTCTCTGTCTTATTTAACTTAGCATAACATCCTCTACCTAGGTCCATGCATGCTGTCGCAAATGATTTCATTCTTTTCTTTATGGCTGAGTAGTATTTCATTATATATGTACCATTTCTTTATCCAATTATCTATTGATAAGCACTTGGTTTGCTTCCATATCTTCTATTAAAAATAACACTGCAATAAACATAGGTGTTCAAAGTCGTATTTAGAATTTCTTCAAATATACATTCAGAAATGGAATTGCTGGGTCATAAGGTATACCTATTTTAATTTTTTTAGGAACCTTCATACTGTTTTCCACAGTGGGTGCACCAATTTGCAATCCCAACAATAGCACATGAGGGCTTCCTTCTCTCTTCATCCTCGCCAGCACTTGTTGTTAGTTCATTTATTGATGATAGCCATTCTGACAGTGTGAAGTGATACCTTATTGCGGTTTTAATTTGCATTTCTATGATGATTAATGAGGTTGAGCATTCTTATATGTCTATTGCCCTTGCATATGACCTCTTTGGTTAAAAGTCTATTCAAGGTCTCTGCCCCTTTTTTAAATTAAATTGTTTGGGGTTTTTTGGTGTTGAGTTGTATAAGTTCTTCATAAATTTTGGATATTAACCCCTTATCAGCTCTATCATTGGTGAATATGTTCTCATATTCAATAGGTTGTCTTTTCATTTTATTGATGGTTTCCTTTGCTTTGAAAAAACTTTTTTTAGTTTGATATAGACCCACTTTGTTCATTTTTCTTTTTGTTTCCTGTGCCTGAAAAGATACATCAACAAAACTATTACTAAGAGAAATGTCATAGAGCTTACTGCCTATGTTTTCTTCTGGGGGTTTTATGGTTTCAGGTTTTACATTAAAATTTTTAATCCATTTTTAGTTTATTCTTGTTTATGGTGAAGAAGTTTGTCTAGTTTTATTTTTAATGTGTCTCTACTGTTTTCCCAACATCATTTATATTCTTGACTCCTTTGTCATAGAATAATTGACCATATAAGTGTAGGTCTATTTGGGGGCTATCTATTCTGTTCCATTGATCTATGTATCAGGTGTTTTTAAAAATCTTTCTTTTAAAAAATATTTTTTATTGATTTCAGAGAGGAAGGAAGAGATGGAGAGAGATAGAAACATTAATGATGAGAGAGAGTCATTGATCAGCTGTTTCCTGCACACCCCACACTGGGGAGGAGCCCACAACCTGGGCATGTGCCCTGACCAGGAATCAAACCTGACCTCCTGGTTCATAGGTTGACGTTCAACCACTGGCTGGGCCTGTGTGTCAGTGTTTATGCCAGTACCACACTGTTTAGATTACTATGGTCTTGTAATATAATATCATGTCAGGTAACGTGGTAGCTCCAACTTTGTTCTTCTTTGTTAAGATTGCTGTGGATAGTCAAAGTCATTTGTGGTTCCATATAAATCTTAGTATTACTTGTTCTAGTTGTATGAAAAATACCATTGATATTTTGATAGGGATTGTGTCAAATCTATAGATTGTTTTAAGTAGTTTGGACACTTTAATTATGTTAAATCTTCTTCTCCATGAGCATGGTATATGCTTCCATTTATTTCTCTCTTTTCAAATTTCTTTCTTCAATGTCTTATAATTTTCTGAGTACCAATCTTTTACATTCTTGATTAAATATTTTCCTAGCTATTTTACTTTTCTGATGCAATTGTAAAGGAAATTGTCAATTTCCCTTTCTGATAATTTATTATC
>PVJC01025792.1:8564-24590 GCA_004026665.1 Murina feae | reverse complement strand
CGCGCCTCCGTACCTCTGTACTTTGCTTCTGCTGCTGCTCTGAGTCTCAGACTCTTCTCTGGTTGTAGGATTTTCACTCAGCCAGCCGTCCTGTGGGTGCGTGTGGTGTCCGTGTGTTCTTTTCGCAGTTTTTCTGAAATAGTTGTTCACAGCTGCATATGCGGTGTCTACCCTATGCCGCCATCTTGTTTCTCCCTATATTCATAATCTTGGTTGGAGTTTTTTTTTATCCACACCCAAGGACATGCTTATTGATTTTGAGAGAGAGAGAGAAACATTGATTGGTCACCTCCTTGCATAATTTACCTGGTGTGATTTCACTTATTTGTAATTTGTGCCCTGAGATCAAACCAGCCACCTTTAGGTGTGTGGGACCATGCTCCAACCAACTGAGTCACACAGGCCAGTCAGTTGGAATTTTTAACACTTTTTTCTTGGTAACAGGAAGAACAAGAATACTAAACAATTAATTAGTTAACAACAATTAAGTAATGCAAATAAATCAGATAACCTGGATGAAATGGACAAATTCCTACAAACACACAAACTACCAAAATTGGCTCAAGAAGAAATAGGAAATCTGAATAAACCTATAACAAGTAAAGAAATTAAATCAACAATCAAAAACCTCACAATAAAGAAAAGCCCAGGACCAGATGGCTTCACTAGTAAATTTTATCAAATATTTTTAAAAATCAACACCAATACTTTTCAAACTCTTCCAAAAAATTGAAGAGAAGAGAACATAAGGTCCTGAAACTAAAACTTGACAAAGACATCACAAGAAAACCTATGACATTTTCATGACCTTGGATTTGGCAATGGTTACTTACACATGACACTAAAATCAAGCAACAGGAGAAAAAATAGATAAATTGGACTTCATAAAACCTTAAAACTTTTGTGCATCAAAAGACATTATCAAGAGAGTAAAAAAACAACCCACAGAATGGGGGAAATTGCAAACCATATTTTTTATGTTATGTGTATTTTACCAAAATTTTAAAAATCACTAAAAAGATACAAGATTTTTACAACACAATTAAAAGACTTGGCCTTATCTACACATATAGGACATTTCAACCAACACCTGACGAATAAATTCCTTTCCAAGTCCACATGAAACAGCTACTAAAACTGATCCCTCTCTGGACAGAAAAGCAAGACAACAAATAACAAATAAGTGAAATCACACCAGGTAAATTATCCGATTTAAAATGTAATTACAACCAAGCGACAAGACAGGTACCCAGAAAAGAAAAGAAAAAGACAAGTACTCGGGTCACCCCAAAGCCAAGGGCCGAGGGATGCATTGAGACCCCAAGTTCCCAACTCTTCTCTCCCCACCTCACCCCATTTGGGATCAATAGGGCCTCCCAGCCCGCCCTTGACCCTCAGACCTCCCACAGCCTCTGTCTCCCAGCAGAAGAGTATGGCCAGCCTGGTCACAGACCCATCCCAAGGCCTGGATGTTTGAGGAGGCAGTGAGGTGAGAAAGAGAGGGGGAAGGCACAAAGCAGGGGACACTGTTTCCATGGGGTCCTCTGGAGAGCTCACAGTAACTCCAACAACCAGGCCCTGTGCTAAAGGCCCGTGCTGTCTCCTTAAGCCTCATGGAACCTGACAATGGGAAACTGAGGTTTAGTGAGCAAGTAACTTGCCCCAGGCCACACAGCTGTTGTGTGGAGAAGCCCATGACCCTTGCCCCTGATCGTTGAGCAATACAGCCTCTGGAGAGAAAGATGGCATCCTCAATGTCTCTTGGCTGCTAATATGAACAGTCTTGCTCCCCCCCACCTCTGATCTATGAAGGTGCTGATGTTTCTCTTCAGCTACAGGCATTAATGTGGGGCTCTGGGCAGCTGAGCCCACCAAGCTCAGGAGTATTATCCATCCAGGGCGTTCACTGAAGAGTGGCTGCCGCTCTCCTTAGCAGCTCTTAGCCATGGAGAGGGGCATCCAGGGCTCGGCACAGCCGTGGCTGGGTCCTGAGGTTGCTCTCAGGCCCGGCCAAGGGTAGGTGGGGTATGTTTAATGTTCCTTTTAAGATGTGCTAGTAAGACCTGCTCTCCATACACAGAGCGAGCTGGTCTTGGGGGAACATTAGCAGGTTAGTAGGTGGTAGCTCTGGTGACATTCCCACGGGACACACATATCTTCCATCCTTCCACATACGGCCATGGGCCCGGGTAGACATAACCAAAGTTGTCACACGACCACTGTTCTTGCGAAGGACACAAGGCTCTCACCTTCCCAGGCCAGGTGCCCCCATGTGCCCTTGCCCATGGGCTGTCATTAGACTGTGGCCTTTGCATTCTTGACCCTGCAGGAATCTTCAGACTGGGTCTTTGGGTTGTCCATCAGGCAAATGTTAATAGCAATAATGAAAACTATTGTTATTCTTACATAATATCAGTCATAATTAAATCCTTCCTAGCTGCCAGAACTTGACATTTGTATTGTGTACATTACCTCTCAGCCCTGCCAGGATGATGTGTGGGAAACCGTGACTCCCACCTACAGATGCAGAACCCGAGACCAGAGTGGGCTGGTGTCCTGTCCAGGGTCACAGAGCTACCCCGTGGAGGCAAGAGTAGGATCTGAAGTCGGTTCTGTCCCAGTTCCTTCTTCCACCCTATGTGCCTGGAATTCTGGGTTCACTCTGGAGCCAGACATGCTGGCCTGTTGTCCCCATGAGTCACTAAAATATCCCAACCCAACAGGGGGCTCTGATCTGGGTGAGCAATGAGGGGATAGTGATTGGTGGAGCCAGACACAGTGATGGGGGGCATGGAGGGGAAGATGGAGATGAGGGTCTAGGCTCACAGGGCATGCACACCAGCAGCTACACTTACCACCTGAGGGAGGGCAAGAGAGCCCAAAGGGGGGTCCCCGGAGCAGATAAGGAAAAAGGAGTCATTGAGTCAGAGCAGCACTCAGAAAGCCCAGGGCCCGGATCAGACAGCCTCACAGCCCACCCAGGCACCCATCTGTCACTCCACTGTTTAGCTGGTGGGGGGCAGGGTGACGAGAATGCCTCTGGAGGGAAACTGCCATTTGACATGTAGGGGCTACCTGGGGTGTGGTGCTTTAATGGGGCCACATTTGGACTTGTGGGTAGGAAGAGCACGTGACCTTTTAGCAACATCTGGCCTGGGCGCAGCGAGGGTCACACATCTTATTTAGCACAACCCAAATTCCTGTGTGCCTCAGCTCTTCTCACTGCCCTGCTTGGGCGGGGCTGAGGCATGTGTCAGCTGGATAAACTAGGGCAGGACCATGTCTAGAGGCCACACTGCCCAGCTCTCAGGTCTGCTGAAGAAGCATGGCTCCTAAGCAGTAGGTCTCAGGAAGGGGGCTGGAGGAAGGGCTGGCCCCTAACAACCTGGGTGAGTCTGTGAAAGAACACCTTTCTTCCCTGCCTCCCCAACTCACATGTCCATGCAGGTCCGTGTTGAGCAGCATCAGGGCACAGGTGAGCGTGTGGATCCCATCTAAATCAGAGATGGTGGCACCCTCAGTGTGAGGGCCCACTCATTCCCACCCCTAGCCACCCCCTTGTCTCCTGACAGAGCCAGACTGAAGGTCTCAGAGATGGGAAGAGGCCAGCCACCTGCTAAACCCATCTCAGGGCCCAGTGCCTGTTTGATGCCCCCTGCCATACTCCCATTGAAGCACTGGAGTCACTTGCCTGCCCAAGGTCAGGGCCAACCCCTCCCTCAGAGGAGACGTGACCACCCTGGGTCTGCTCTGGCTCAAACTCCTACCTCCTGTGGCCAAACTCACCTTGAACCTCAGACCCAAGAATGGCTCTGGTTCCCGGGCCATGTCTCTGCCATGGCCTGTATCTCTTCCAATAACTGGCTTAGTCCCCCAGTTTCTGGAACTCAGATCCATCCTTAGGGCAGGTCCAGCCCCTAAGGAGGCCTCAGCCCAGACCCCCACATCAGGACTCCCACCCTGAGAACTGGCATCGCAACAGGGGACCAGGAAGAACGAAGACCCAAAGGACTAAATCTCTAGGACAGGGTCTCAGGCCTGGGGCACAACAACAGGCAAGACATCAGGAGGTCTCCTGCCCAGCAGGCTGTGCCCGTTTCATGTGTGTAGTTTATTCACTCAGTGTTTACTGAGCAGGACAGAAGTGGCAGGTGGAACAGGGCAGGAGGAAGTCAGGGCCTGGCAGGGAGGGGCCGGGTGGGTCAGGCACAGTGGGGCAGGTGGCCATACCTTCCGAGGTGCTGTCATCGGGGTTGCACTGGCAGTACCGGCGGGAGAAGTGAGTGAGGACCCGCTCTCGCTCCTGCGTCTCCCCCATCAGCGGGAAGGCCTTCAGGAAGGTTCTGGGGGGGCAATTCAAGGATGCTGAGGGCCTCCCAGAGCCCCTGAGTCAGTCTGGATCCTCACTCAGGGTAGGAAACCCCACCACACACACACCCATGCACATGCACACACATGCACACACACGTGCGCACATACACACACATGCACACACGCACACGCTTGGGGAAGCTGCAAGCTGAGATAGTTTGGTTCACAAGCTGAGATGTCCTGGTTCACAAAGCTAACTTGTTCCTAATTTTGCAATGGTTCACTTGGTTTCTATGGTGCCCACTTTGCTTATCTTCTCTCACGCTGCTCCTATGGCACCCTGGGACCTGCGAACCCAGCTCGGCCAGTCCTGACCCTCTGAGCTTCCCAAGGCATCAGAAACTGCTGACCACTGTTCCATCCCAATTAATCAACTGCTGTACAAAAACCCTCCATCCGCCATCCAGCTTTCCTCCTCTCCGTCTCTCCCACTCCCTGTTCTCTTCCCCTCAGCTGGCCCCCAGCTGTGTTTCCCCTCCCTCTTCTCACACCTCACCTGCACTTTCTAAAACCCATCCCCCATCCCAGACTTAACCTGTCCTATCTATAAGCCATCCAGCCCAGCTCCTACTCCTCAGCTCAAACATCCCCTCCCTGGGGGCTTCCCCAAGCCCCAGCCCAACACAACTGACCCCAAACTCAGGCCTTGTCTTCTACCACCTGGCTGAGTGTGAGAAGCCTGACACCCCTGGGTCAAAAGCTGCCAGCATGCCGCTACCAGCACCGCCTCTCAAATCCTGCTTTATACCCAGCACCTGCTGTGGCTCCCCAGTGCCTCAATCTATTGGGCTGACATGCAAGGTCCTACCGCCCAGCATCCAGCCTCTGATCGTGAGCTGACCCACTGTATGCCTTCCCCAGTCAGCCCCTCTCATCCCAAGGCAAACTCCAGTCTCAGCTCAGGCTAGGGCTGCTTGCAGCAGACCAATCGTCCACTGAGAATGACGGGGGAAGCCAGGCAGAACGCATCTCTCGCTATTAAAACACTGTCCCGGGATCTGACAAAGACCAAAAGGGCCCAGATTCTGGAGAGGAGAGGAGGCTGCAACACAGCTGCTTGCTCCCTGGGCACTGGTGGTTATGGGCACAGGCAGGAGAACTTGTGGTGGCTTCACGGAGCTGAAGAGACGAGCCCAGAGGCTCAAGGGGCTGTACACACATGGCCAGTTTTCCTCTGAGAGATTTGCCAAATTCTGACACGTGTGGGGCAGGATGTACATAAAAAGCTAAGCAGAAAGCCTCTGAGAAGAAGAGGAATTTGGTTTGATAGTCTTACCACGTCGAGGAGACAGTTTTGGATTCATGATCCACCAAAAGGAGAGGTGCCCATGAACACACCAGGCTCCCAGTGGCAAGCCCGGCGGGACCTGCCCCCTGGGATGGGGTGAGCCCTAAACCTCTCCTCAGCTCAGCCTTGACTGATTCAGACTGGGCCCCCTGCCTCCCCCTAACTGCCTAGCAAAGGACAGGGTAGCCCCTCGCTAAAGGTGCACAGCATGATCTAGAGCAGCTATAATTCTATGCAAAGTGTACAGCCTCTCATTAAAATGGTATTAAGCATACAGGGAGACACTTACGGTGTGGTCAAAAGGGGAAAATGAACAATAGAAACATAGATGATAATGGCGGTGGGATATGAGCAGACAAGGGCTTTGAAATAACCATGGCTAATATGTCAAGAAAGAGGGGGGGGGGAGGAGTGGAGAAAACAAGTGAAAAGATGGCAATTACCCAGAGAATTATAATCAGTAAGAAATATTTTTTAATAAAATGAACATTCTAGACCTGAAAAGTATAATAATAGAAAGTAAAAACTCAATAAATGGGTTTAATGCCCTGTTAGACCCAGATAAAGGGTAAATGACTTGTAAGCAGGGCAATAGAAAATAGCCCAACTGAGCAGGAAAAAAAAAAAAGAATGAAAAACACATTTTTTTTAAAAAGTGTAAGAGGCATGTGGGACATGACGAGAAAGTCTACTATGCAAGGACCACCCAGCCCTTAACTCAGAGACTGCTGTCCCTCCCCCGAGGGCTCTGGCCTGGTGTCACCCTGCTGGCTGGGAGGGCTGCATCCTCCCACTCTGGGCTCCCCTGGGCGCAAACACCAATGGGACCTGAGATCAAATCTCCCTCAACAACTGAGGGAATGTGGGAAGGGAGTGGGGCTATTGCCTTCTTTCCCCTCCTTGACCTTCACAGCCTCAGCACCCACACAGTGGGCACTCACTGAGTCGCTGGAAGGCTGCTGCTCTGATGGCCCCTTCCCCAGCCTCCCCAGAGGGGTCAAGTTGGATAGAGCTAGCATGAGAATCCAGATGTGCAGCCTGTAACACCTGTGGGCACTGCCCTGCCCCAGCCCCACTGACCTGAGCGCTCTGTCCAGAGTCAGGCCTGAGAAGTCGAAGAAGCTGAGGTACTCCCCGGCCACCAGCCTGCTGAACTCATTGCTGCCAGGAGAGCATGGGGTGTCCATGAGAAGCAGGGCACAGCAAACAATGGGGATACATGGGCAATGCCCTGACCCACCCACTCAGACCTGCCCACCCCAAGGCTGTCTTCCCTGCTGGCCAGTTGGGCTCTGACAGTTCACCTGGGCTGGGGGTCAGGAAGGCTTCCTAGGGGAGATGATGTTTTGGACAACACCTACAGGAAGAGCCAGCCAGGTGGGGGAGCAGGGGACGGGATGCAGGGTGTCCCTATAGACTGCACAGCATGTCCAAGAAGCTACCAGCAGGGCCACGTGGCCAGAGCTAGAAAGCAGGATCACAGGCAGCAGGATCTGAGGCAGGGAGCAGGGCCTGAGGGCCAAAGGAAGGATTCAGACTTGATTCTGAGGGCTGACGTGGGGAGGGGACTGAGCGAAACGGTCAGGTCTTTATTTAGAATACTCTTCCTGCCGAGTGGAGACTCCCCGTGGAGCTGCAGTAGCTACCGAGGAGGGAGAAGGAAGGGGAGGAAGGAGAGAGCTTTTGAAGGCAGAATCCACAGGTTATGGGGATGAAACAGGTGTGGGGCATGACAGGAGAGCTGGCGCCTTGGGGAGATATCCAGCGCTCAGAACAACAGGTGGGGAAGGATGTATCACGGGAGAGTCCTCAGCCCATAGCTGGTAAATGGCTTCATTTCTTAAAGAAACTCGTGGCATTAAAAAAAAAAACAGGAGGGGACTGTCCGATTGTTGTTGACTAACTGAGACTTAAGAGACACATTGGCCAAATGTCATGTGTAAACTTGTCTGTGTCCTGAGTTGAACAAACTTTTTTGAGACCATCAGAGAACATGAAACACAGACGGAATGTTCGAGATAACTAAGAAATTTTTGTTAATTTTCTTAGATTTATAATGGAATTATGATTGTGTAAAAAAGTCCTTATCAGCTAGAGACACATACCAAAGTATTTATGGAAAGAATGATAGAGTGACCAAAATAAGCTTTAAAAAATTCCAGCAAATGGTGGGGGTTTGGAGGGGGGCGGGTTTAGAGGAAATAAAAATTAAAAAACATTGATAACTTTGAAGCTGAGTAAACAGTACAGAGAGTTTTAATGTATTTTCTCTGCTTTTCTGTAGGTTTAAAACTTTCATAGTAAAAAGTTTAATTAGAGAAGGTGTGGCCAGTGTGTCCACACAGCTGGCAGGGGCCACTGGATTCAAGACACAGGCTGCTACTGACCCTGGCAGGAAGGGCTTCTGAAGAGAGAGGGCGAGGATGAAGCCAGCTCCAGGGCTGAATGTGGAAACGGGGAGCAGTTGAGTGTGGACTTGTGATCCAGATCACGGTGAATTCCGGTCAGGGCACATGCCTGGGTTGTGGGCTCAATCCCCAGTGTGGGGTGTGCAGGAGGCAGCCAATCAACGATTCTCTCTCATCATTTATGTTTCCATCTCTCTCTCCCTATCCCTTCCTCTCTGAAATCAATAAAATATATTTTTTTTAAAAAAAGAGAGAAACAGAAAGAAAGGAGGAGCAGACAGAGGCCACCCAGGACACAAAGTTCCGAGAATTTTAGCTACAAAGAGGCAGGGGGTGCCCTGTTCGGTTTGGCTCAGTGGATAATAGAGCATCAGCCCGTGGACTGGAGGGTCCCAGGTTCAATCTGGACAAGGGCATATGCCCAGGTTTCGGGCTCAATCCGCAGGAGGGCCACTAGCCCTCACCCAGCTATTCTGTCCTCACTACCATCCATGGTGGCCCCATAACCACAGGACACATCCCGCTCCCCCAGCCCCGAGGGGCTGCTCTGCCTCCATCTCCCTCCCTGGGAGTGTGGGCCGTCACCCAGGCAGCCCAGAAAGGAAACAGATGTAGGGCAAGTCCCGAAATGAGGACAGTGGCAGGAGGAGGGTTGTAGGACTGTTGGGGCCACCCAAGCACCAGGGAGCCCTAACAGAAGTCACCTACACCCCTTCTGGGCTGGGGAAGACGCCGGCTTTGCCTGGGGTGGGATGGGTGGGACACAAAACTCACTTCTTGCCCAGCTGCCGAGCGACGTCACAGCGCTGGAAGCCCTCGAGGTGGTAGAGGCGGCGAGCCAGCCGCCGAGCGGCTTCGCTGACCCCCTGGCACCCGTTGGCCAGCGCATCTGTGCTGCCAGGCTCCAGCCCCTCCGAGCTGCTCAGCTCTGAGTCGGAGTCGGACAGGCCATCCTTGAGGCTGGGGTCACTGCAGAGGGGAGGTGGGGTGAAGAGGAGGGGCTCAGAGGCCCTGCGTCAGGGGCCCTGGGGAAGCCTAGAAGGTCTCCCCAGGCCTCGGAACAGCCACACAGGGGCCAGAGTTGGGCAAGCTCCCCTGCACCAGGAGGGATCAGGTCAGACTCCTGGGAGAGCCCCCCAGTGACATCATTAAATGCTCTATAAACCCACAGCATAGCGCCCTGGCCCCACCAGGGGAGACAGGCCTGGAAGGGCAGAAGAGACCCACAGGACTGGGGTGGGAAGTCAGGGTGCAGAGGAAGGGCACAATGACCTTGGTGAGGGCTGTTGACTCTGGGCACTGAGTTGCCCTCACTTACTTTACCCCCTCTGGGTCTGTTTTCCCATCTGCTCCCCGACTGGACCCTGCCTCACCTGGCCGAGTTCAGCAGCTTGTCCGTGTCATCCTCCTCTTCCTCCTCCTCCTCCCCACCTGGGCCCTGGAATCCATCTTCATGGAAGCCATTGGGCACAGCCGTGAGAGACAGGCAGCTCAGGACATTCTCTGAGCGGCTGCTGGAGATGGAACGCCGCAGGGGGCTGCCCAGCTCCCCATCGCCGCCGCCAGCTGCTCCCATGTCCCCTGCGGGCCCCAGGTCCCCAGTGCCCAGAGAACTCCCTGGCTCAGGGCTGTCCCGGGCCCGCTGCTGGATGAGGGGGGTAAGGGGAGCCTCAAAGCTGACACAGCTGTCGCTCTCGTCCGTGAGGCTCAGCACGTCTAGGGAGTCGAGGCTGCTGTACTGGGTGTCCCGCAGCAGTTCCGACTCCACGATCTTCTCAAACGTGGCACTGAAGCCATCCCGCACATCTGGCTCTCCAGGGCCACCCAGCCTGCAGGATGCAAGGACCGGTCAGCATCCTGCCAGGGTGCCCTGCTACAGGTGCTGCGACTACCCCCATCTGTGCCTCGGAGCTCACTGCAGGTGGGGAGTGGGCATGGATTGTGTCCTGTTTATTATCTCAGCTGACACTGCCAGATGCTGGCTGGTTACTGGGGTAGAGCCGTGACAAGGACAGCCATGGCCCACCCCCAGAGCCCACCCCATGCCTGGCCCCTGGCAGGCATCAGTGAATGACTGTGAGTGCTCTTCCTCCAGCCTGGCCCCCAGGGCTGCTCCCCCGTCACCGCAAGAGTCACAGCGGTTCATAATGTTGCTGTCCTGCTAGCCTGGAAGGTTCGTAACTTGGCTGACCACGTTCCAGCTCTCGGGCTTTGCCATAATGCCACCTCCTCAGAGAGGCCGAGGGAGGCGGGTTCACACCACTGACTCGGCCAGCCCCCCTCCCATTATTCTCCACCCTCAGGGTAGCTCCTCATGCTCTGCCAGCCTCTATCAGGATGTAGTATTCCGGTTGCTCCCCTGTTTACCATCTGTGCGCCAGCCCCACCCAACTCCCTACACACAAGGCCAGAAGCACCAAGCACACAGTAGGCACTCAGCAAACCTTACTGCATGACACACTGGGTGAGTGAGCAGATGCTTGTAGCCCGTGGCCCACCACCCTGCCTAAGCCCTCGCAGGGCCCTGTGCTGCCCCAGAGGAAGCCGTTGTACTAGCCACTCCCTCTGCCCAGACTGCTCCTCCCTCAGGCCCAAGCCTCCTTCCTCCTTCCTTTCTCACCCAGGTCTGCCCTGACCACCCATTTATAACTGGGACCTGCCCCAAACACCCTTCATTTTTTTCTCCAAAGCACTTACTTCCTTCTAACACACTTTAATACAGTAAAATGATGCTGTAACTCCAATAAGACTGAAGTAAGATTCCAGAGGGCTCTTGGGTCAGGGGTAGCTGACAGGGATTAACCCACAAAGCCTACTCTCTTGAGGTCAGTTGCAACTCCAGATCCTCACTCCAGAACGTGGAGGGGTGGACCAGATGACCTTCTACATTAAGACACTTTGGAACTCTAATGTCCAGCCTGGGATGGAGGGAGCATGGCCTTCCAGCCCCACATAGAGATAGCCCGTGATAGCTTGGGGGACTGATGACGGGCCTGATGGCCTTCGAAATCTTATGGCGCTATTTTCCTCAAATAACCAGAAGCTGAGAAAAACTGAGACGTGACATTCCCACTTCACGGATGAGAACAACAAGAACCAGATAGGCTAAGTGGCTAGTCCCAGGCCAATTGCATGGAGCAGCCGAATGTGGTGAGACACCGACTTACCCTGATTGAGAGTCCTCCATGTCTGGACAAAAGCTCCGGGAGGCATCTTCTCCATCTACTAGCCCACCCGCCCTCCAGGGCCTGGACCCCAGAGAATCACCAGGAACGTTCGAATCTGGCCCCAGGACTAGACCATTGGTGAGGGAGAGGCCAAGGCTGAGGCTGTGGAGGGCCATGTCCGGGCCTTTTGTGGGCTCCTCAGTGTCCACCGGGGTGTCCTCCATCTCATGTCCTGGGCTGTCATGGCTACTATTCAGGTCCTCGCTGGCTGTCATTCCATTCTGTGCTGGGGGCTCCTCCACAGGCTCCAGGCTGGGGTCCCGGGTGGCACCAGCCTCCCCAGGCAGTACAGATGGGAGCTTATCCGCATCCATGGCAAGCACTGCTCTACCCTGAGCTGGCTGCTCCTGGAACTCCGTTAGATCTGCCAGCAGATGGAATGAAGGGGTGGGTCAGACAAGGCAGGTGTGGGGGGGTCTAAAGCCCAGCGGAACCCACACCAGGCAGCCTGCTTGGAGACAGAAAGATGGCCGAGGTGACCTTCTCAGGATCTCCTGACTAGTGTCTGGGCCCAGGCTGTGGTGTCTTCAATGCCATGTTCAAATCAGCCCCACTCTCCTCTCCCCCGACCCCCTACCATTCTATGTGCCTCAGTCCCTCCTTCCCTGTTGTGCCCTCAGAATTCACCAAAGCCCCGTGAGGAAGACAGGTTGAGAGGGTTCAGGACTCCTCCTCCAAGTCCCCTTCCTCGCCCGCTAGTGAGTGTTGGAGACAAAACCCCAGGCTGACAGCAATCAGCCTCCTTTCCTCTTTGCATGTTCCCTCACCCTGGTTCTGGGAACCAGACAACAGTGAATCTGTGGCGAATGGAAGGAGCTGGGAAAGGCGCTGCCTTTAGAAGGGGAGTTAGGAGAGGAGGCAAGGGTTGACAGAAGTGCAGCTTTATCACAACTGGAAGCCACCTCAGAAGCCAAAGTGAGCCATCCAGGCCCAGCATGAGGCGCTGTCCAGGGTGCTGGGCCACCCCAGAGCCTCCCTGAGAGCACAGCTGCCTTTGCAGCCCAGTGCCCAAAGCTCTGGCTGTGGGAAGAATGAGGGGGCCTAGGGTTCCCCTCCACATCCAAGCCTTCAGAGTTCACCAGCCATGAGGAGGAACTCGTGAGGAGGCTGCAAGGGGAAAGGCCTGCTCTGCCCAACTCACTGTGACCTCTCGTGGGTCCAGGCCTGGACTCCTCACTGCCTCACCCAGGCCAGACCCACTCTCCTCTGCCCTGCTCTGGGCCTGTTTCTCTTCTACAAAAAGAGGAGCCCCATTTTACCTGCCATTTCCACTGCCCCCTTCAAAAATGGGTCAGAACCAGCCCACATTTCCCAGGGGCTTCCTGCCAGATGTGATGGGCTGTGGTCCAACTCTCCCCTCAGCCCTCTCTGGCCCAGCCCCACTCAGTCTAGGCTACTTTTTCCACCATGCTCTCTGCCACCAGGGACACAGAGCACCCTCTCCAAACAACTTCCTGCCTCTCTTCTTCAGGCCTCAGCGTCGTCCCCCAGCTCCCCTGCTCTTCTGGAGAAGGGGCCCGAGGAGCTCAAGAGAGGCTGGGGGAGGAGAGGGGCTGGCCAGGCTCCCGGGCTGAAGCAGAGCAAGCTGCAGGTACAGCCACCGAGATTTAAGTGAGACCCATACTGCCTGAACTTGTGTGGTCATAAGTGTCACCTGAGGGACTTAAATGACATATTATGAGGCCCTTCCCCCAGACCTTCTGAACCAGAATCTACAGGGAACTGATATAGTGGGAGGAACACGACCTGGGAAGGAAAGTGAGCTACTTCTCCGGGGGCTTCTGGGACCTTAGGGGATCTCTGACACCACAGGGCCACTGAAGATTCATTTCACTCTGGCCGGCGGGGCGTCAGCCGGTACACAGAAAGGTCTCCAGTTCAATTCCTGATCAGGGCACATGCCCAGGTTGCGGGCTTGACCCTCAGTAAGGGGTGTGCAGGAGGCAGGCAATCGGTGTTTCACTCTCACATCCAGGTTTCTCTCTCTCTCTCTCCCTCTCTCTCTCTCTCTCCCCCCCTTCCTCCCCCTCTCCCATCCTCTCTCTCTCTAACATAAATAAATAAATAAATAAATAAATAAATAAATAAATAAATAAATAAAATTTTTAAGGTTCATTTGACCTTGGTTGTCAAACATGAAGTGAATGAGAAGGGGGTATGACAGGGGTTTGGGGCCCCAGCCCACCCACCTCCCTGAGTGTGGGAAGCTTGTGTGAGAATAGATTTAACTTTTTTAAAAAACTAGCAGATTTTTTTAAGTCTGAAGCACCAGGCTCTAGGATATCTAGACCCCGGTGAACCCCAAAAGGCTGGGCCCTGAGTGAGGGCTTCTTTCTGGTTTGCCCTAAATCCCAGCTGCTTCAGTTGCAGTTTCACTCTGTTGCCCTGGGTTGTGTGCTCAGAAGAGGGAGAGAACAGGTCCTCTCCTCAGCTGGACTCCCAGGGGTGGGGGAGCACTGAGAAAGGAAAGAGGAGGGAGAGTGGGGCGCTCTGGTCTGCCGCCTGAGGCCTGAGTACGAGTCCTCTGACCTGCTTTCCAGCCCAGGGGCCTGGATGAGCATTGGATCTGAGGCACTGGGCTTCCCCCCATCTCATCGGCGTGCCTCAGGCTCCCACACCCACGCATGGAGGCTGAGTCTGGCAGGGCGGGGTGCCTTCGCTTTGGTCAGGGCTCACCCTGAGCTCCCAGGGAAGCCTGAGATCTGAAAGCAAGGACCTCTCGGGAGGCCCCCCAACTTCCAGCAGCTGCCTCAAGCTGGTTCTAATCTTACCTGCCCTGCCATGTCCTCCTGCAGCTGGGAGCAGGATGGAGGTTCTGCCAACACCGGGCACTGGGCCGATCCTCGGCTTCTGGGGGTGAGCAGACAAGGGGTAGCATTGAGCTCCATTCTGGGCGGGGGGCCCAGAGTCCCTGCCTGGGATGAGGGCCAGCTGAGCCCAGAAATAACTGAGCCAGGACCTCCCGCTCTTAATGAACCCACAGGAGGGGGACATAAAGGGGAGCTTCAGGGCAGAGGGGTGAAGCAGTGCCCCAAGTCCTCACGCTGAACAACACGTGCCCTGGGACTCGCTGTTCCTTCTGGGGGACCCGTCGCCTCTGCTCTCCTTCCCCAGAGCCAGTGGGAGAACTTAAGGTCATGAGTGCTGGGAAAGTTGAGCTCCAAGGAAGAACAAGCACACCACAGAGGTCAAGGAGAAAGGTCGCTATGGTCCACTCTTTCCACCACACAGTGAGTGGCTACTTCTAGAACTCAAGATTAGCCCTCCCCACTCCCACCCCACCCCCCAAAAAAAGAGTGGTCTCCCTCTGCACCTGACTGGGCTGGAGGTACAGGATGAGCCCCCAGTTCCCAGGCCCCCTGTCAGACACTCCCTAAGGCTCAATGGCTCAAGTCTGCAATCAGAAGCCCATCTAGAGCAGTGGCCCTGCTGGGAGAGGGGGAGAGGTGGGCACAGCTATGCCATGGGTCACACATCCCAAGGAGACTGCCTGCAAGTGATAGGCTGGCAGTAGCTAGACTCCCTGCATCTTCTCAGCCTGAAGCAAGTCTCCTCTGAGCAGGGCTCCCGCTAACAACTGCCTTTGGGATGACCTTGGGCTCAACAGCCTCGTTTTTTCAGCACCAACCAAGATGGGACTCACGATGACAGTGGAAGTCTGGCGGGGCCAGGCTGAAATGTCAAGCCAGCCACTTTCTGGGTCTCAGCCGCTCCAGAGACAACCCTGCCCCCCGCCCTTCTCCCTATGGAAGCTGGAGTGAGGTGTGAAAACAAATTCTATCACATCGTTCCCTCACTCGCAACCGCCCAACAGCTCCCTCTGCCCTTCAGTTAGAACTCAGTCTCCTCAGCATGGCCTACAAAGGCCCTGCCTGAACTGGTTCACTGCCCTCTCCCCGCCTCCCAGCTCATCAGCCACGTGGCCTTCTTTCTGCTCCCTGAGCTCATTCCCACCTCAGGGCCTTTGCACCAGCTGTACCCTTGGCCTAGAATGCGCTTTCCCTAGATGTTTAAATGACTGCCTCTTCTGTCACTCGGGGCTCAACTCCAGCACTGCCTCCTCGGAGAAGCTCTCTGTGACCCCCCGCGCTCTCTCGCATGCCTCCACGGAGCAGCATACCTGCGAAGCGTCACTCAGCAGAACGGAAACCTCCTTTTCTATTTGTTTCCTTCCTGCCTCACTAGGATGTAAGTTGAGTGAGAGTGGGGACTATGTCACATTCACGGTTATCTCCCCCCAGAGCCCAGCACAGTGCCTGACAAACAGTGGGAAGTTTTTAAATGTTTGGAGACGGAAATCATCCCTGTTGTAGGTAGAGGCTGAGAGAGGTAACATGCTCAGGGTCACAAAGCTGGAAAGTGGCAAGGCCAGGGACTGTGAGGAGCCCACGGAAAGACTGGACCAGGGGCCAAGCAGGGAGGGCTCCAGAGGCCAACAGGCTCTATAAGACAGAGGGGAGAGTGCTTGGGTGCAGTGCCTGTGTGCACGTCTGTGAGCACACATATAGTGCAGGCATTTGTGGGTGCATGCACACATGCAGACACACAAACACACATGGAGGGCGCTGGGCAGCCACTCAGAAGGCAGCCCCCCTGGGTGGTGAGGTTGAGACAAGGATCCAACAGGCAACAGGCCTAGGAACAAGGTTCAGGGCAGCTAGACCCACATCGTTGGCCAACTGGGATCAAGCCATTCTGCTTCGGGAGAAGCCAGGGGCAGGAAAGGGACAAC
>PVJC01025791.1:0-24507 GCA_004026665.1 Murina feae | reverse complement strand
CGGTGAGCACAGCATTTCTTGTATCCTCCCTCATCTGTCTCTAGTGCAGCCTCTTTAATATGTTGTTCATTTTAACCTCTCTGACATCCCTGTCCCTCCTTTACCAAGATTCTTTTGAGCAAACGTATGCCTAAGAACTCACTCAGCCATTCAAAATAATAAAAATTGTTCTCTTTGTTTTCCTAGAAGGTTTGTTGAGGGTGGGAAGAGCTTGAAAACACTTGTAACTTGTTTCTTTCATCCTGTCTCACCAGTAACATGTATGATCTTTCCTTTTAAAGTAAGTTTGTTAAGTAGCAAGGTTAAAAAGGAAAGCTCTGGCCTTGCCTTTGCATTATGGAATGCAGGCAAAGCTGTTCTTTGAAAGACAGCAAAGCCCTAAATCCTTGACCATGTACAGACACCAAGGAGACTCTGAATCCAACTTTACAAGTTTAAGTTGAGAAAACAGTCACATCAAGCTCAAGGATAAACCCGGGTTAGGCTTTATGGTAACTCAGAGCTGCTCGGAGTGTTTAATTCCTTTCAGGGACTTGCTTTCTGACATTAACAATTTTATTTCTATGGTAAATATTTGTATTTGAATGAACAATTATCAAATGAGCAAAATTACTCACTAATCTCAGTGTTACCTGAGCACAAAATATAACTGTTTGGATCATAAACTCCCCACCAGGTCTGACCATTGGCAGATCTTTGTAATTTCAGGTAAAGAAAGAACGAGGATACTTGAGTGATAAGTCGTAATTCCAAAATCAGACAGAATATGTGCAAGAGCATGATAAGAATATTTGAAAATTAATAAACTTCCATGGGAACCATTTATTTTGTATTTCTACTGCTGTTTCTTCTTTATTACAATAATCACAATGACCTTTTTTAAATAATGTAGTTTTCCATCAGTGCCCATAAAGCCACATTGTGTCAGTTAATAAGGTATTTATGTCTAAAGTAGATAGGATGTGATCAGGGGTCATGTTGGACAATACTGTAATGCTAACTACTTTAGGAGAGGTATTCCTGAGGAGGATGGAAAAGTTATTCAACTTGTTCTAACAAATGTATTATATTATAATTTTATGACTATTACCATGCAGTAACAATAAATAAGAATTGTCAATTAAACAGCAAGGAGAGACTCCAAAAGACTCTGGTGTATGTGCAAATTATATGTATACTAGAGGCCCAGTGCATGAAGTTTGTGCACTGGGGTGACATGGTGGGGGTGGGGGGATGGAGGGGAGAGGCTAAGCTGGCAGTCAGACATTGCTCTCATAGTCCAGGGCTTTTGGAGTCTAGGACCCCTTGTACCTTACCACCCACCTACAGCAGAGGCGGAAGAGGCTCTCACCACTACCACTGTGCTTGCCAGCCGTGAGCCTGGCTCAGGGCTTCTGGCTGAGCGGTGCTACCCTGCAGGAGTGCACTGACCACCAGGGGGCAGTTCCTGCATTGAGTGTCTGCCCCCTGGTGGTCAATGCTCATCATAGTGACCAGGCATTCAGCCATTTGATCAATTTGTATATTGGCCTTTTATTATATAGTACTAGAGGCCCGGTGCACAAAATTTGCGCACTCGGGGATGTCCCTCAGCATGACCTGTGCCCTCTCACAGTCTGAGACCCCTCGGGGGATGTCCACCTGCTGGCTTAGGCCCGTTCCCCGGGCAATTGGGCCTAAGCTGGCAGCCAGACATCCCTTTGGCAGCCCTCACAGTCTGAGACCCCTCGGGGGATGTCCACTTGCCAGCGGGAAGCAAGCCTAAGCTGCAGTCGAATATACTTAGCTCTGCTGAGGAAGCGGGAGAGGCTCCCGCCACCACTGGTGTGCTGGCAGCTGGCAGCCTGGCTTGTGGCTGAGCAGAGCTCCCCCTGTGGGAGTGCACTGACCACCAGGGGGCAGCTCCTGCATTGAGCATCTGCACCCTGGTCAGTGTGTGTCATAGTGACCAGTCATTCCTAGTCGTTCTGCTGTTAGGGTCCATTTGCATATTACCCTTTTATTATATAAGATAGAGGCCTGATGCATGGGTGAGGGCCAGCTGGTTTGCCCTGAAGGGTGTCCTGGATCAGGGTGGGGTTCCCGCTGGGGTGCCTTGGCCAGCCTGGGTGAGTGGCTGATGGCTGTTTGGAGGCTGGCCACATTCCCTTCAGGGAGGGGGTCCCTGCTAGGGTACCTGGTGAGCCTGGGTGAGTGGCTGATGGCTGTTTGCAGTGAGGCTGGCTGGAAACTGGTATCTGGGATTTATTTAACTTCTAAAGTTGAAACTTTGTTGCTTTAACTGGAGCCCAGGTTCGGTTGCCCCTGACAACCCGAGCTCCCAGCACTTCCTTGAGCCCAAGGCTGGAAGCAGGTAACTGAGGTTTATCTTCTATAATTGAAACTTTGTTGCCTTGAGTGGAAGCCCCAGCCTGCCTAGGCAGACAGGAATCTTAGCTTCCTCCATCACTGGGGCAAGCCTCCTACTTATTTCAGCTCTGTGGCTGCTAGCCACCATCTTGGCTGGATTAATTTGCATATAGTCACTCTGATTGGCTGGCGGGCATGGCTTGGCTGGCAGGCATGGCTTAGGTGTAACAGAGTGAGGGCCAATTTGCATATTACTCTTTTATTAGACTAGATGGTAAACATGGGATCATAAGAAGAGAACAGTAGACAAATTGAACAGGAGAAAATAGTTCACTATTTGGTAAAAAAGTAAATGAAATCTTCATTTCATGCCATACCACAAGCAAATTCATGTTAAATGAAAGACATATAAAAAGAAGAAAAATCATAAAATGGTTAGATCATCTGTGGGTGCCTGAAGACTTAGCAAAAGAAGAAATAGATTTGGTGACATAAAAACTAACTTTTATACATAGAAGAAGCTTATATATAGAAAGACAAGCAACAAATGAAAAAATACTTGCCACATACATATAACTGGTTGATATCCTTAATATATAAAGAGCTCTTACAATTCAATAAAAAACAAGCCATAGAAAAAAATAGACCAAAGAAATGAACAGTAAATTTACAAAAGAACTATATTAATGGTAATATTCTAAAATCTCAAGAATTTTTCAAATGCAAATTAAAACAATAGTTAAATATTTTTCATTCTTCAAAGTTTTAGGGCTGTTTAAAGATCTAATAGCCACCATAAATAAGTATATAACATGGTTATTCTCATAATCTTCTGTAAGACTGTAAATCAGTACATCTTTCCTCAGGGAAATTTGGAGACTTTCAAATGTATATATTTTCTTTGACAGAATTAGCACATTACTCTATAAATTCTTTCAGACCTTTATCCTGAAGGAAAATTTAGCTATGTGCAAAAAGACTTACAAACAAAAATATGTATTACAATGTTATTTGTGGTATTTTTTAAAACTCAGAATCGACCTATATGTGCAAAATTAGGTGACTGTTACATCTATTATTTGGAAAAATGTAAAAGATTCAAACATATTTTTATAAAATTTTCAATAACATAAAAGGCATAATATTTAGTAATAATATCCAGATACAAAACCATGTTCAAAAAGGTAGTATTTTTTAATGTTTACAGTAATTGCACTATACAACAGGTAATTTGATCTATTCCTGACACTTATCTACTATCTATTTACAATAAGTATGTATAATTTTTATAATGAGGAAGTGGGGAAAGGGACAGCACTTTGGTCAGCATAATAAAAAGATCAGAGCAATGCACTCTTTCTTTTCTCATCAAATAATGCAAATAGTTAAAGACACATAACAGACATAATAATAATTGTGATTTACAACTGTTTCTTGTGCTTAACAGGGTGAAAATAGTATCACTATGTTTTTGACTGTGAAGAGTAAAAAAGCAATATTTTATTTGATATGAAAAAATTTCGCTTAAATATATAATTTGTATGAAATTTACATAACTACCATGTGCTTTTGGAATTTAATAACATTATTTCATTATGTAAGGTCCTGAACTGACAATTAATAGCCTATTCTATGCTAATCAAAGACTCTTTCATTACGTGAGGCTTCACAAAGCACCCAAATAGAAACAAAGAAAATGTATTTTCTCTCAGAGGAGCTTGGATATTTACTTCTGACTGACTTGGACAATCTGACCCATAATTGTGGATACGTTTTAAAATAAATCAAATTCTTCTGGTACCAGAATTAGAAATAAGCCACTGCGTATGGAACTGGGATGATCATAACCAAATAGAGGCAAGTTTTCTCTAAAACGGATTAGAGAATAAACTTGTCATCTTGATGGGTCTGGCTTTTCCACCCTGTGCCTTCAAAATACTCCAAGCCTGATTACCTTCTCCAGGTGGAGGCAGGATTCAGCCTACATACTCATTAAAGTGGGAGATATTTTGAACATCCTGCCACTTTCATCAGCTTGCTGTGAGAGACAACATTTCTCTCATTTTTTGCTGGATCCCTGACACACAAGAGAATTTAAAACAACTTCCCAGAGACCGAAGGTCGAACACTTAGGTGGTGTTTGGCTCTACTATCTGACTCTGAAACAAACAATATTTTCTTCTAAGGGGGTGGAGAGCTGAACACACAAGTCATCTTCCTTTGGTTGACGGATTTATCGATAGTCACATAGCAGTTTTGTAAGTAGTGTGGTTCCCCAATTATATTATTAAATGACAAGTACAGGGAAGAAAAAATATCACTTTTAACAAATATGAAATTTTAAAACTGTTTCAAAAGTGGAAGAAAATTGAGTGGCTATTTGCCTTCACCTCATGCTGCAAGATTTAACACCCTTTCACTCTCACCTCCATCCCCCTCCAAAGTCACACACTTTTAAAGTGATACCTGTCTGATTGAATGTGTTTAAGTATAAAGATTTCCCCAAACATATCTCATTTGAAACTGCTATTCTGGTGGCAGGAACAATGGCATCAATTACAGAAATGTTACTGGCAACAAAAACATTCAATTTACCAACAAAGGTCAGCAGTAAATCTCTAACATATGTATAGCTCATAAAAGCAATGGGGTTGCAACTGTGATCAAAACAGATGTTCATAAAATCAGCATTTAAATGTGAAGTCACTATAAAATAAATGAAGATGAAATTAATTTAACAAGTTAATTCCAAAGCTGAATGGGGAAGAAGATGAACAGTAAAGGCATACTATGCAAAGAGAGACAATTTGGGTGGCAAAGATAAGAATATTTATAGTGAGCTAACAAACTAGAAAGCCAACAGAGGGTTTATTGTAAGGAGTGATTTGCATTGAGCACAGACATTGACTTTATACTGTTTTATTACAACAAATAACCTTGTGTTTTTCAGATTATATTAATACTAGAGGCCCAGTGCATGACATTCATGCATTGCAGGATGGAGGAGGGCCTCAGCCCAGCCTGCGCACTCTTGAGGAATGTCTGACTGTCATCTTAGGCCTGCTCCCCACAGTTAGACATCCCCCAAGGGGTCCTTAGTGCTCCTGCCTCTGCTGCTGCCCTCGACAGCCATGAGCCCGGCTTTTGGCTGAACCGCACTCCTACTGTGGTAGCACACTGACAAAGGAGCAGCTCCTGTGTTGAGTGTCTGCCCCCTGGTGGTCAGTGAGCATCATAGCAACCAGTCATTCTGCTGTGCGGTCTATTTGCATATTAGGGTTTTATTATATAAGATATATAACATAAAACACATTTGGTCAGTTTCTTTTCTTCACATTGAAGATGAGGGAGTTTCATCTCAACTAATTCTAGTTTTAGCAAAACCCTTATGAAAAAAGAAAAAGATCCTAGAACTATTGACAACTATTATTTTTAAACTAGGAGCCTGGTGCACAAAAATTTGTGCACTCGGGAGGTCCATCAGGCCGACCTGTGTCCTCTCATAGTCTAGGACCCCTCTGGTGATGTCCACCTGCTAGTGTGCCTGGTCAGCCTGGGTGAGGGGCTGATGACAGTTTGCAGGCTGGCCAAGCCCCCCAGTGTGCATCCTCACCCCATTGGGGTGTGGCCAGCCTGGGTGATTGACTGAGGGCCATCTTCAGGCTGCCCACAGTCCCTTCAGGTTTGGGCCCCTACTGTGGTACCTGGCCAGCCTGGGTGAGGGGCTGAGGGGTGTTTTCAGACTTTCAGGTTGCTCACAGCTCCCATTGACCCAATGTCCCAGCAAGGCTGGCTGGACGCAGGTTCTGGGGTTTGTTTATCTTCTATAATTGATACACTGTTCCTTTAAGCCGGGGCCTAGGCAGTTAACGAAACCTCCTCTGTGCTTCAGCTCTGGCTTCTATAATGAAACAATATTTCCCTTAGAAGTCAGGCCTGGCCTGCTGTTTGCTTCAGCTCCTAAGATTGAAACAATGTTGCAAATATGTTGTTCCCTGGAGTGAAGAGAAGCCCAGGCGGCCCACAGTTTCACTCCTGCTGCAACGGAAACTGCCTGTTTGCTCAGCTCCCTGAGTGCTGGCCTCCATATTGGCTGGGTTAATTTGCATACAGCCACTCTGATTGGCTGATGGGCGTGGCTTAGGCATCCCGAAGGGATGGTCAATTTGCATATTATGCTTTTATTATATAGGATATCATATTTTCCAGTGTATAAGACAACTGGGCATATAAGACAACCCCCAACTTTTGAGAAGATTTTCCTGGGTTAAAAAGTCTGGACGGAGACTTTTTATGTGGCACAAAAAGGAGCCACTTGCGACAGGAGATACTTGAGTCTCCATCCCGCTCCATTGAAATGAATGTAGTTCGGCCGTTTTTGAGCTCCCTCACCATATGCGGCGACTGCAGATTTTCCAGTCCAGCTCAGAAGTTTCAGCACCTATCCTATAAGATGATCCCTGACTTTTGAGATTTTCCTGGGTTAAAAAGTCGTCTTATACACAGGAAAATACAGTACCAAGTCATGGGTGGAAGGGCAGCAGTAGAACCAAAGTTAGAGTTTTCTAGAGCACCTAAGGCAGTGGTTCTCAACCTTCTGGCCCTTTAAATACAGTTCCTCATGTTGTGACCCAAGCATAAAATTATTTTCGTTGCTAATTCATAACCGTAATGTTGCTACTGTTATGAATCATAATGTAAATATCTGCTATGCAGGATGATCTTAAGTGACCCCTGTGAAAGGGTCATTAGACCGCCAAAGGGGTCACAACCCACAGGTTGAGAACCACTGACCTAAGGGATATTTAAGAATTTCTTTCCCGAGCAGGTGCGAGCAATTATCCAAGCCACAAACACTTGAGCCTGTAAGCCAGCTCTCTCTGTTTGCATCTTATTTCTACAAAAAAAGGGAAGGTTCAGAAGGGTCATTTCTGGGGCAGAAAGGGCACAGGCTACTTTACATATCCACACACAATGCTCTACCCTGAAGCCCAAGGCATTTCCCATTATGCCCCTGGGTGGGAAGGAAATCTTGGACCGAAATGTGTTCTCACCACTGGGAGGCAGCTGGCAGAGTTTGGGTGGCCTTGCTGTGTCTGGGCCTCCTGCTGTTGGCTGCAGTCTTTCTCGTGGTCATTGATAAAGGGCATGACGGCAGCACTGGCTTTAAATCTTCATAAAATAAAGACAACTGTGACTGAAGTCTGGTTTGGATGCTTCACATAACAGAAACACAGCCAAATGTGCACAAACTTTCTGACTCAAAAAGCAGACAAAAAAGTTAGCACAAAGCTGAGGCAAGAGGATGTGGCCTCCAAAGAGAAGTTCCTGAAAATAATGGTCTCACTGAAACATTGATTTATACTGAAATAATCCTCTCTGTGCCCACGATAGGACTGACTCCTCTGAAGACCATAAAGCTGGCTCTGGTGGAACTGTAGTTTTATTTGGGGTCTTTTTTTTTTTAATGATTTTTGACATAATTCACCGTATAGCTCAACTTGGCCAAACTGATAGTCATAGATACAAGCCCTCAGACAATTAGGTGCTCCTCTTTAAACAAAAATCAGGTCTAAGGGAGTCAATAAATAACCATGTTGGACTTCACCTTCAGTTCTTTGGTGTTTTATTGACTGGTTTCTTCATGCACATTTTGACCATATAGTTGATCTTACCAAAACTGAATAAAATTACCAAACTCATCATTTTTCAGAGGGACAAGTTAAGTCAATAAAACTAGTTAGGCCTAGGCCGTGTGGCTCAACGTTTGAGTGTTAACCTATAATCCAGGAGGTTGGGGTTTGATTCCAGTAGGTGCACATGCCTGGGTTGAGTGCTCCATCCCCAGTAGGGGGGTGTGCAGGAGTCAGCTGATCAATGATTCTCTCTCATCATTGATGTTTCTACCTCTTCCCCCCTCTCCCTTCCTCTCTGAAATCAATAAAAATACATATTAAGAAATGAAAGTGGCAATGCCTTCTTTAAAAAATATAAAAAATAAAACTAGTTAGTATCAGTTAACAAGCATGCATAGGGCACTATGAAAGATAATCTGGAGGTACACTGCAGGGGGAAGAAAGAGAACCAAAGAAGACCATTAGCCTGACCCTCAGGAAGCCTATCATATAAAAATAGTTTCTTCTTAAGTAAAATATTTGTATTTGAATATTAGATTTTTTTCCATATTTTAGAAGTAATATGAGTTCATTATAAGCAATTTGGAAAACTCAAAAATACAAAGAGAAAAGAATTTTAAATTATCCATTATACTACCACTCCAGGGGGAAATGCTGTTAATAATTTGAGGTAAACTTCCTATTTATAACAACCTTCAATTTACAGAAAAATTGTGAAGATGGTACTGAGATCTCTCATATGCCCTGTTTCCCTTATTAATAGCATCTTATATTCATGGAACATATTTGTTTTAATTAATGAACTACTTTACATTTTTATTTTAGTTTTTACCCACTACTTTTTGCAGTGAGTCCTCAATGTATTAGTCCTAGTTAATTTTAAATTCCCTGCATGATCATTCTAACACCTGTGCAACACCTGAGTTTGGTTCTGATGCTAGCTTTGCCTCTTCTGATTGTGTTTTTTCTTATTTTTTGCTCTTCCTTGAAATATTTTGTTGAAAGCCAGACATTTTGTATCGGGTAAGAGGAAATGAGGCGAATAGTCCTTAAGGATGAGGCTGAGGGCTTTTTATTTGACTAGGGGTTGGGCTGTGGTTCATAGATACCAGAGTCTTTAAATTTCTCTTATGTTGTTTTGTTTGTTCGGGTTTTTTTGTCCCCCTTCTTACCTGTGGACTTTTCTAAGTATTCCTCCTCAGACAGTCTGTGTCACACAGCCCTTTCAGCTGTAATCCACTGTCATTAAACTGGAGCCCTATTGGTCTCATGGTCAGGTGAGAGGGGAGGGAAGGGAAGTATTCTACAATCTTATGATTAAATCTCAGTTTTTCTGTGGGTGACCTTACCTGGTCCATGACTTTTACAAGTGGTTCTCCAGTAGTACGGCCTTTTTATGAAACCTACCTCAAGTGAAATAGGAAGTGTGGAAAGGACGAGAGTGGGGGGAAATCTGTTCTGCTAGCTGGAGTAAAGGTCTGGTAAAGCATTTTTTTCCAAGACAGTTGGCCTCTCTTACAGAGAACCCTCCGGATATGTTTCATAATGATTAGTCTTCCCCTCTCTTGACAGAGCTACAAGGGGGATCATTCTTGGATCTTCACTGGGCAAATCTGGTGGATTTCTTGGAAGTAAAACTCACTAAAATGTGGGGGTCTCCCAAAACTGATTCATAAAAATTCTTTATATAGGCTTTGACATATGATTGCAAATGTTTTTCGTAGTTTGCCTCTTATGGTATGTTTTGGATATACAAATGTTTTACATAATGTAACGTAAAATTATTTTCTACTTTTCTCTTATGATTATAAATACCTATATATTTACTGATATCAGATCATCACTACTGCTTTTTCTAATTGTCTAATAGCTCCATTTCTACATTTAATGTCTAGAACGTATTTTGGTGTAACATATAATTTAGGGATTTTTTTTCAAATCATTAACCAATTTCTTAAGAATTGATTATTCTTCCTTTCTCCTCTGCTATGAAATGGTGCCATTTAAATACACGAAATTCCTATATGTAAATTTTGTTTCTATACTATATGTTCAGTTCTGTGGATCTATCTGTTCTTTTATGCTACCTACTGTTTTAATTCACTATGTATTTCTTTTTAACACTGCAACACTTTTCTTCTACATCTAAATTTGCTTTGATGTTCTCATCTATTTATTTGTCTATGTTAACTTTACAATAAGATAATATTTCAGCCAAAGTTATTTTGAGTGGAATTACATTCTTGAACTGGAGACAATTGGTAACTTAAAGAAATATTGAGTTATTTCCATCCAAGAATATGAAAGGTTCCTTTTATTAGACACTTTTTAATGTCAATCAAAAAAGATTTTTTGGCTGTCTTCATTGCTGGTTCCACATAATTCATCTTGGATTTATTACTAAGTGATATTTATTTTTATTATTTTGAAAGTCTAGCATATGATCATTTTTACATGTTCTGTAGTCATTTCAAAACTCAGTGTGTGTTCTTTGGTTATAAACTGGAAGATTATATATATATATATATATATATATATATATATATATATATATATATATATATATATATAGTATTTTAGTATTTTCCGGCACATAAGATGACTTTTTAACCCAGGGAAATCTTCTCAAAAGTCAGGGGTCATCAATGGAGCCAGATGGAGACCAAAAGTGTCTCCGGTCGGCTCCTTTTTGTGCCACATACGGTCTCCGTCTGGACTTTTTAACCCAGGAAAATCTCAAAAGTTGGGGGTTGTCTTATATGCCCAGTTGTCTTATACGCCGGAAAATACAGTGTATGTATATATAATCACAAGTTCTATTTCTTGAAATCTGTACCTTATTTATCTTTTATTTCCCTAATATGGCCCCAAAACAATTTCATAACAATTACAGGCTCAATATTTAGTAATCTGTGTCTCCTACTTGCTCTAAAACAGGCATTAAATCATTGAATCGAGATAGGTCTTAATCAGAGATCTGGACCCTGCCTGCATATTAGAATCACCTGAGTACCATTTTAAAAATATGAATGCCTGACTGCCCATCCTAGAATTACTTAAAAAGAACTTTTACAAATGAAGGCCTGGACTTCAGTATTTTTTTACAAGTGATTCTAATGGAAGCAGAGTTGTAAACCACTATAAACAATAAATAATTATAATAATCATGTAAAATTAATTAATTAAGTCTGTAGCCAATTACAGTAACAAGTGGGTAAAATGCAGTCTGGACACTCAAGAAATTTACATAGTAAACCACCAGTGAGGTAGCCTGAGTATCTGAAGGGAAAGCCCTGAGCTTTAGAAATCTGATTTTCAATCCTGAGTCTGTCAGTCTGTGCCTCTAACTTGAGTAGCTTGTGTTATACTCTGGCTTATTTTTCTCACTTGTAGTCTAAGTCAGGTAAACGGAATTATCACTAGGAGAAGCTTTAAGCTCAACCATTTAAAACATTTCTATAAGAACAAGTCACAGAATACACAAATAAATCAGAGATTATATGCAGGTGGGATGCACATAGTCCATTTTAGCTTGATGGTGAGCTATAATATAGAATATCAAACTCAGATGCCTTCAGGGGCCAAAAAGTTATTTAATGTCCATTTGTGAAGCAGCCAGGTCTAAGAACAATGAGTTCTGTTGTCAATTTGAGGCTTATGCAATGTATAAAGACATTCAAATTCAATTATATAGACCAGGGATTTCCAAAGTTGGGCGAATACAAACCATGAGTGCATAAAAAATCCACTGGGCTGCAATAAAATAATAAGATTTATTAATAGTTAATGTATGGATAGATAGTAATGTGTATGTAAATATATAAATTGAAATACATTGAGAAAGGATGCTAAAAACTTTTTCACTAATACATTATTTTAAAAGAATGTTTAGACACAATTAATATAGACCAGTCACCCATCCTTGAACAGTAACTTAACTTCTCTGAATTCTTAACTGTACAATTGGAATAATAACAGAACCTTCTTGCATGGCTGTGGTAAGATTTAAATGAGACAATGCATATAAATCTCAATTAATGTTAAATACTATTAGAATAAATTAAGATCAAAATGAGCGTGACCTATGAACTAGGACGTCATAGTTCAATTCCCAGTCGGGGCACATGCCCAGGTTGCAGGCTCAATCCCCAGTGTGGGGTGTGCAGGAGGCAGCCAATCAATGGTTCTCAGCATTTATGTTTCTATCTCTCTCTCTCTCTCTCCATCTGCCTTCCTCTCTGAAATCAATAAAAACATATTTAAAAAACAAAAAGCAAAATGACCTGTCCTACTGTCCACTGAAACTATTTCTCATCTAGCCTTTCTTTTTCAAATCCCTCTGTTATATTGTTAATACAGTAATTTTTCTAGAACACAGCCTAACCATGTCATCATCCTGCTTAAAAGACACACTTGCTTATGCACACACACAGATCAGCGGTTGCTTCCCCATTGTTTACAGGACAAACTCAGTAGCTAAGCCAGCAGTCAAGACCATTTACAAACTGGCCATCCTCTGACACTGGACTCTTTGGCCTGTTTTAATGTGCCAAGTGTGTTTATATCTCATTGTTTATATCTTTGGGGAATTTCCATCCTCTACTTCCCCCGCACACCCTGTAACAAGGTCCCATTGCCTGTGCTTATTAATTATTTAATGTCCCCAGATACTAGTATGACTGGTAGATATAGGAGTAGAAAAAGCAGAACTTATTTGGGATGCCTGGGAAGACACCAAAACTTGCCAATTGTGACTGAACAAATGGTGAGTTGTTATGAGACTTTAACTTTTCAAGCCTAAATCCATCCAGGTTGATGTTATCACTATCCAGTGGGCTTAGTATTTACCACAACAAACAAAGCTAGTGAGGTAGGTGATAGAAAGAACAAAACAGGGAAGATGAAACATTATCTCTATTAAAATGAAAGAATTGGAGGTTAGGTGTTAAACAAATAGGTGTTGAATAGGTGTGGGATAATCTACAAGTCTGTCAGTTATTGTTGGTCTTTCTTCATCTGTGAAATTGAGGAAGCTGAAATAGAAAATATATGAGATCAATGTTGTAACATTCTATTATTTTCTCTACAAAGAGCCAAAAATTATAAAGTTTATGCACAGGTTGTTTGACTTTAACCAAGTGTGAATGTGTGTGTATATATATATATATGTGTGTGTGTGTGTGTGTGTATGTGAGAGAGAGAGAGAGAGAGATGTTGGAATCAAAGGGAAGCTATAGCACATCTTGAATATAAGAAGATATCTACACTTACCTAAATAAAAGAAGTTCCATTTAAATATCTGAGTAAAGATAGTCCTCTCACAGTGAAGAGAGAACCACAGTAAGTGGGTATTCCAGATGTTTATGTTATCCTGAATCACTTTCGCCTCTTCTCCATTATCCAGGGGGTTTGAAGTTTGAATTCCAATTAGATTCCTTTATTGTAAGGATAGACAGGTGTTTCTTGGTATATACGGTGCTTCTGTAACTCCTTTAAAATTGTTTGAAAATTAAATTTCTATAAATTAAATCATTTGAATTCAACCAGAAATTCTCTTCAAAGGAAACCTATGATAAATTGCTTTGTGAACAAAAATACAAAAGTTTTGGTAAGATAGATACTCATCAATATCTGAACACTGGGCTTTTTAAAAGTTTAGAAGATTTAGAGATGCAAATATGAATATAATAAAAATGGAAACATAAATTGCACTTATAAATATAAATGTACTAAAACTGTTATGAAAGACAAAACAATTCAAATGAAAATAGTCATCTAATACTGCTTGTGCCATATTAGGTAACATGGTAGCCACTAGCCATACACCGCTACTGAGAACTAAAATGTATCTAGTGCAATGGAGATATATTGTAAGGGTAACATATACCAAGATTTTGCAGATTTAATACCAAATAAGTAAATATTTCATTAGCAATATTATACTGATTACATCTTGAAGTGAAATTTTTGATATATTGGGTTAATAAAATATATCATTAAAATTCATTTCACCTATTTCTTTCTATTCTTAGTGTGGCTACTAGCAAAACTAAAATGACTTATATGGCTCACATTACATTTCTATAGACAATGTTAATGTATAGGCCTTAAATATGGAATTTACCTGGAGTGATGCACATGTGAAACCTTTTTGCATGAATTTGTCACAGTTATAGGCAAATGGTAATTATGGATTCTCAGGAATTTATTTTCTTATTTTAGTAAAATCTTCATTTCCTATTTCCAAGTGAATATCTAATTTGGAATGGATTCCCCTGATGACATTTCTCTCAAGGTTTTAGATGTGACTGTGATAAAAAAAAATTCCATCAGTGATGTTGAAAGCCTTTCTTCATTAAACAATTTTTTTAGATGCACATAACATGAAGTTTATAGAACTTGCTCAGAAAAAAAAAAGTACTTAAGGTAGCAGAATGTCCAAAAACAAACAAAAATGCAAATGCAAGAAGTACCCAAGTGGCTTTAGTTATCAGGCAACAATTTGCTGCTTCTAAGTCAAAAACAGACTGCAATTTAATCAGCAACTGAACACCTAGAAGGAGTCTTTATCTGCTTAAAGAGTGACTTTCAAAAAACACAAACTTCCTTGCAAAGTTCTGAGCCTCTTGCTTAAATAAATATCAGGCTTGACTTAAACATAA
Source organism: Murina feae (assembly GCA_004026665.1). Lineage (NCBI taxonomy): Eukaryota > Metazoa > Chordata > Mammalia > Chiroptera > Vespertilionidae > Murina > Murina feae. The sequence continues at coordinate 9,860 of PVJC01025791.1, read as the reverse complement.
ATTGTCCACAGATATAATGTCTTTTGTGTAGCATGTTTGGGGCTATTTTTAAACCCTGAAGAGACTTTTTTCACAAAGCTTTGTATCTGTAACTAATTAAAAATTAGACTTGTCTATAGAGATTCAAGTTCACGATAAAACTGTCCCAATGGCTAAGACCCTTTCACATTTTGGAAGACATACTTTGTTTTTCTCTTTCCCTGTTGTTTCCTTTAATGACTAGCAATAAAACAGAAGGAAATACATTTTAGCCCTAAGACCCATCTGGAAATGATATTTCAAATCATCCATCCCCTCATGGGCCCCTGAGTTTAAGCACCCCAATGGCCTACTTCCCTTACCTCTGGAAACTCTCTGGATGAAATTAGAAGACTATTGACAGTACTGCAACACCCTTGGGGCTTGGAAAAAATAAGTATGCAGTCCTCTTTAAAACTCAGCAGTAGTTAAACCCACATTCATAACAGTACTATTCACAAAAGCCAAAAGGTAGAAGCAACTCAAGCGTCGAATGAATGTATAAACAAATGTGGTATACATACATACAATAAAATATTATTCTGTCTTTTAAAAGAAGAGGAAATCCAATTGTAACAATATGAATAAACCTTGAAGATATTACACTAAGTGAAATTGCCAATCACAAAAGGACAAATACTATATGATAACACGTATATATGGTAGCAAGTCACATCCTAGGGACAAAACAGTAGAAGGGTGATTGCCAGGGGCTGAAGGAAGCAGGGAGGATACTGTTTCATAGATATAGAGTTCAGTTTTGCAAGATGAAGTGTTTTGGAGACTGGTTGCAGAAACAATGGGAATATACTTAGTACTATTTGAATTGTTTGCTTAGAAATGGTTAAGATGGTAAATTTTATGTTACATGTTTTTTATGACAATTAATTTTTTTAAAACTAGGCAATAATGCCCTCTTCCTTTAATTCAGTGATTTGGCTAGTTGCTTCAATGATATTTATGTTCTTCAGAAGACATCTTCAGCAGGAAAGTTCACTGAGTATTCAGTGTTGGAACTCAAAGGCTCTAGAGACAGCTAACCCACATCCCCAGACATCGAAACCCACCACTGTACATGCAGGAAGAGGAGTGAGGTCCAGGAAGGCAAGATGGCTTTGACCTAAGATCATGAAGCTAATTGGCAGTTTGGTCAGGGCAAAAATTAAATCCCTTCACAGCACAATACTCTGTTTTCTTATATGCATCTGTAACCCAGCAAAGTTTCCTGAATAACATGTTAGTATTATAAAACCTTTTTTTTTTAATGAAAAACCAGCTTAGGTGTTAATAAATACCAAGATCTTATTTTCATCCATTGATTGCTGGTCCTAAAGCTCTTTAGCAAACAGAATGAAATGTAGAAATGATGAGGTCTCATTAGTATATGACTTCTCTGGATGTCTAGACTTCAGCAATTCCATGATTATGGTGTTGATCTTCTTCGACACTGATGTAATTGCTGCTGAATCATTTGTTTAGAGAACAACAAAACTACGAGATGGCCCACAGAGAGATATGACTAGCCTTTTTAGAAGCCCACATTTTTACAGTTATGATTAATCATATTTATTTGCACAGAACACCTACCTAAAGAGGTTGACACAAAATACAAAGATTTGAGCTTCCTCCCCATCACTTAGAGACTTCCAATTATGTATTCGTACTCTTAAGTATCTAATCCACCTGAACTTCATTCCCTGTCTGGCCCTCCAGAAAGCCAGGCCATGCAGAAGCACAAATTTTTTGTAATTCCATTACCCTGGTGAGAACAAAAGCAATTCCCAGTACTGTTTACAACACCTGCATTCTCTCTCTAATCCAGACAACATATAACTTCAGAAAACATGCTCAACAAGGCTTTTACTTTTAATTTGGTCAGTTTCTTGAGCACACTATCTCAATAATAGTGTCATTATTTTTGCTCTCAACCTTTTGGAACCATAGCTGTTTACCTCTCCACACTAGAGACCTGAGCATCTGCAGTGATCTCAGAGGGCACCACAAAATATTTTAAATTGTTGAAGAAATAGAAACTTGAGCACTATGCAAAGAGCTAGCTCCAGTGAGTTGTCAGTTTCAGCATTAGATCACATACATTTCTTTGATGATGTCATATCTTTGTGTAGCTGGGTATTTCGTGGGGGCTGTGATATAAAGCAAGTACTGTGCAAAATCAGTACTGTGTGAATCAACAAATGAGGGCGACAGTGTCCAATCTGATTCCAAGTGTGAGAAGTTGTGCAGTGCACAACAGGTACACCCTCCATGTTAGTAACTGTGGTTACCTATGAGAAAAAATAGTAATTTTGTCTTTCAACATATGTGTATTATTTTCCGATGGTTATCGAGTTGTTAGGACAGAAATACATACTGAGTTGTTTGGACCTAAGTACTTAATATATAACTGTTAAGTATTTCTTTTGGCCAATGGACATCATGAAAAAATTACTAACACACTAGAATCACTGCGAACTGACGAAGTTGAGGAACTCTGCTCTTGGAGGTATTAGGATTGATATTGTGGCGATTTGAAGTGGTTAGAGTCCTCACAATGAGTTGCTGTGAAAGGTTGGTTTGTTTTGTGCCAGATTATTGATGTCCCAACACACCCTGTGACAATGATGACAAGGAGGAATTCTATTACTAAAAAAAAACAACAGACAACAGAATGGGTGAAAAGCTGTTCAGAAATACTACTGCTAAGCAATTGAATGTGGCTTCCAGCCTGAAGCTTAAACAGACTTTTTGTTTAAATCAGCTAGCAGGAACTCCAGTTCTTGGAATCTTATCCTAAGACATTCTCATTCTATTTTAAAGCAAACAAAGGGCAGGGGCCCTAAACAAATTTCCCTTTAGCCTTGACATTCCCAGCCTGCTAAAAGATATCAGCAAATGAACAACAATGAGGCACCTGTAACAATGCCCTCTTTCACTGCGATACGTTCCTAGGTAAAAATTAGGCAAAAATTTTCACTGCCTTGCACATTTTTCTGGAAATGTGATGAAGCTCACAGAAGTCATGTATGGCTTTCATATCAAAGAAAAGCCAAGCGATTTCAGACTTTCTAATATCATATTATTAAGCATGCTCTTAATTATAAGATAGACTCAAATGCTTGAAATGCCCCATAATTGGATTTCTGTCCTCGGTTACAATCACAATTCTCTACCAGTTGGTTGCAATACATCTGTTGCTGGCAGCAATCATGCTTGACCAAGTTCAGGTTTGGCCTTTCTGGTCCAATTTTTCTCTCTGATGTCTTTTGCTAGAAGCCACCTCAAATAAATTTGGAAAAAAAGGCAGAGTAATAAATTCCAGTAAAAAAAAAAAATACGGTGACACTTACTTGGACTTCCTTGATGCAGATTTGTCAACAAAATTGATTTCTCATCGTTCAACATGTTTCTCCATGTTCAGCAATAGCAGCTTATCCTGACAAATGGGGCAACTTTTGGAGACTCGTCTTAATTATCTTCATCCATAATTATCTAATGACCAGCAGACACACAAGAGCGTACCCTCGCTGCTCCTTTGCCTGCATCATTCATTTTACCCTAAGAGATTTTCCTTGTTAAAAGCCATGTGGCTGGAACAGATGGCCTGCATGTGTTATCTCCATCTTTATCAGCTTCATGGACATTTCTGTTGGGGGGAACCTGACAGTAGCCGAATCTTCAGGGGTATCTATCCTATAGCCATCTGGCATTGATTTTTCAGCTCAAACCCCTGAGATTTCCTGAGTGTCTCAACATGAAGGAAGCAATAAGTCTCCGGTCACTGCGCTTGCTAACAGGGGTAACCAGGACTTTCTGCATCTACGAATGTAAGGCAGAGATCGTTTTCATGAAAGTGCCAGCTCCTTCCTATTCAAAAGGTTATACAATTAAACTGAGAGTTTATTCTATTTTTACAGGAGAATATGTAAAGCTAAAGATCCTGAGTACATTCTTAGCCCCTGAACTGAGTAGCAGTGAAAGCTGGAATAAGCCACAAATATCCTTGGCCTCAGTTTCTTTGTGTATAAAATGGGAATAATCTTAACATCTGTATCAGAAAGTGGTTGGGAGATTAAATTTGAAAGTGATAGTCACTATGAATTATTATTACTTACAGGGGGAAACTGATATTTTGTACTCAGCAGGTTTGGGTAATCTATTTGACTTGAGTCTTTAAGTTCCTGTTTGTCTTTTATCGAGTTACTAGTATAACTGTGATAGCTCAAGGGGATTCTTGCAGTAAAAAGTGTTTCTTCCAAGACAGAATTGTTTTACCACTTTCAGAACAAAGAGGTAAGTAACTGTCTCCGAAGAAGACACCCATTTAGCCCTGACCAGTTTGCCTCAGTGGATAGAGCGTCGACCTGCAGACTAAAAGGTCCCAGGTTTGGTTCTGGTCAGGGATATGTACCTTGGTTGCGGCATATCCCCAGTGGGAGGTGTGGAGGAGGCAGCTGATTGATGTTTCTCTCTCATCGATGTTTCTAACTCTCTATCCCTCTCTCTTCCTCTTTGTAAAAAATCAATAAAATATATTTTTTATAAAAAAGGCACCCATTTAGCACCACGGTAATATCTAACATAAAACTAGTGTTTAGATTATTTCAAAAACCTCATCCTTTTAATGAAGTGCTTGGTAATGACAGTGTTATAACTTTATAACCTTCTCTTCCTTTAACTTCTGAAATTCTGGCTTTTGGAGGCTTTCTAAATTCCAATTTTTAGTTCTATCTTTTTCTCCCAAAAAACTGGAGGATTTTTTCCCTTGCCTTGTTTTCTCTTTAGTTGCTCTTATCTTGGCTTCACGGGTAGAACATTCTGAGAGTCACTTTTTCGATAGAAATAAGTAAACAAACACAGAAAGGGAGGCCTTGTGCAGGCTCAGAGTTTTCTTTTTCCACTGCCTTCCTATCACACATCACTCAGGGACAGCAGCGCAGCCTTAAACAAGTTCAGAAGAAAATATGCAATTTTAAAAATAAACTTAAGATTGACTCTATCTGAGGCCTGCTTTGGAGGCCACAGCTAACTCTTCCATTGCTCTCAGGGTCTTGAGGAAAGGGAACTTTTCTTGTCTGTCAGTTCATTCACATCACTGGAATGGCATCATGGAATGGCATGTTCCCATATTGCTGATTCTGACTGGCAGTCTCCTGCGAGGACATTGACAGGCACTGGTTTCCCATCGTTTAATGAGGAAGGTGCTCTGTACTCTTGACACCAGCTCAGCCCTCCTTGTCTTTTCATTTCATCCCCTTTCTATGGTGGTTTTTATTTTATTTTATTTTCTATCATAAAGATATATCACTTCTGTTGACCGAATACTGAGTAATTATTTCAGGCCAGCCTTGCATACAAATGTGTAGATTTTTTTCCCCCAGAGGCCCACTCAGCTTGAGATACTGGTCAGGAGACCAGCTTGTCTTGGGTTGCTTGGGACTGTCCTGGTTTTAGTTAGCATTGAGGGGCAGCATCCCCAGAAACTCCTCTGTCCCAGGGAAGCCAGGATGTTGGTCCTCCTCGCCCTACTGAACAGTGTAATTAATTTGGCCTAAATTTAGATTCTCCTAACTTGCTCTGAAATCGTTTCCACACAAAGCTCTTTTTGTAGATTTCAACGCTGTATCTGAACAAGTTCCACTTGTTTAACAGTGATCTGGGGTCAGAGAACTCTTTGCAAGTTTGCCCTTCATCTATGAAATACTCTCCTTTTCTAATTCCCAGCATTTTTATCCCTTTTTTTAGCTGCATCCACTTGAAAGCTTTGGAGAATTTTATAAAATGTGGGTCACATGCAACCTGGCCAATTTGGCTCAGTTGGTTGGAGCATGGTCCTGTATGCCTAAAGGTCAGGGGTTCAATTTCGATTGGGGCATAGCCTAGCAGATGGGTTCAATCCCCAGTCAGGCATGTCTGAGAGGCAACCAATTGATGTTTCTCTCTCTCTAAAATCAGTAAACATATTCCCAGGTGAGGATTAAAAAAATAATAGATGTGGGGGGGTGTTTAATGTGATTACTTGAAGTCTGGTTTTATAAATTAATTGGTTGGGTTTAACTCAAATAGTTCAGGTAAAAGAAAAATAAAAAATAATGCACTTTAAAATATTAACTGTGGGTTGGTTTGATAGTAGAATTATGGGTATTTTTTATTTTATTTTCTAAATTATATGTGCATGTATTCCTTTTATTAAACAAGATCTTTTATTAACTTTAAAATTAGGTTTTAAATAATTTCCATTAAATAAAATTGATAATGTTCATCAAAATCCATTCATAAAACCTCACCATTTCTGGTCAGGGCTGCCCATGGGACTATACTAGAAAAGCATCTAGGTCTTCTGTCCAGAAAGACTTCATGCCAGGAAAGGAAGCTATTGGGTTCAAGAAATAAAGTAGGAAAGCTTGAGAGCTGTCAGACAGGTCATCCAGGTAGCAAGTGGACAAGGTCAGTTGGAGCATGAGCAACTTTCAGGAACAGGTGGCCAGAGGCAAAATGAAATTCAGAAGGGGAGGAAGATGTTAGGAAAATAAGTCTTACAGTATTTTTTACTGGACCAGAGAAACTTTCATTCATGTATATACTCATTTACTCACTGGAAAATATTTATGGAATACATTCTATGTGCCAGCATTTTTATTAATGAGCCAAAGGTATAAAAAATACCATTACCCTTCCCTGTGGAACTTACATTCAAATGTGATAGTGACAAGAGATAGCAAATATAATACGTATATAGTATTTTAAAAGTGCTATGGCAGAAAAGTTAGAGTAGGCTGAGGGGCACCCGGAATTCCAAACAGAGTGGATGGAAGAAGGATTGTAAAATTAAGCTGCAGGACCGTGAAGGACTCAATTAGTAAAAGTTCTTAAGGAAACAGGGAATGCAAATGATGACTTTGTGAAAATTCCCTGAGGTTTGGAGCTATTTGACATGGGGCCTGAATACTGGGTCAGACAGAGGAGAACCATGGCTCAGTGTCAACCGGACCTGGCCAAACTGGGTCTTGAACTGAGAACAACCCAGTTCTGCAAAGAAGTGCAGAAAGGATGTGAATCAACACAACGAACAAATGAATGAAAGCAGAGATGAATGTAATAACAAGTACAAAAAACAAAACAAACAAACAAGTACAAACCTTATGCATTATGAAAAGTTAGTCATATACCCACTGTGGCTTTTTGTTAAGAAAACAAAGCCTCCCAGAGAAGAAACATTATATAAATTGTACTGTTTAAAAATTGCTGTGTTCATTATGAGGAGCTTAATTATGGTTATCATTTACCAAAAAAAAAATCAAAGTCTTGTCAAAGAATTCAGAATAATGAATGTTTCTCATTAAACATTAATGAACAAGTAGCTTATTCTGAAGGCATCAAGTCTGTGGAATACCATCATTTTCCTTTCTTGTTTAAAAAAATTAATATTCATGCAAATTAGATCCAAATTACTACAGTTTAGTATTTACTTAGTACTACAGATTATGGATTTGTTTATTACCATAGAAGCCAATTATATTTGTCAGCACAGGCTAGATTATGCTATGATAAACAAACCTTGAAATCTCAGTGGTTTAATAAAACAAAGGGCCTTGGCTAGCTTGGCTTAGTGGATAGACATCAGCCTGTGGACTGAAGGGTCCCAGGTTCGATTCTGGCCAAGGGCACATGCCTGGGTTGCGGGCTCAATCCCCAGTAGAGGGTGTGCAGGAGGAAGCCGATCAAAAATTCTCTCTCATCATTGATGTTTCTATCTCTCTCCCCTTCTCCCTTCCTCTCTGAAATCAATAAAGAAATATATTTTTAAAAAATAAATAAATAAAACAAAGGTATCTTTCTCACTCATGCAAAATGTGATTCCGTACGAAAACAACTCTTCTCTGTACAGTAACTCAGCAAGGTAGGCTGCTTCTATTTTAGACCGTTTCATTTTAGACCATGTTAGCCTTTAGAATCATCATGCAGCAAAAAGAGACAGCAGCAGGGTGTGCATCTGCTCTGAAATGCTTCCACCTGAAGTGACACACATCACTTGTGTTCACAGCCCAATGTCACATGGTTTCAAGTAATGCCTCTGGGATATGTGGGGGAAGCAGATGAATAGTCAACAAATAATAATGTGCCTGTAACAGCAGTATCAAAACCAAAAGGAGAAACCAGTTAAAGGCATATTACCTACGAGGTAAGGAATACTAGGATATATTTTGCTTAAAATTGGGAGGAGAGAAAGAGCAGACTCTTTCAAAAACAGCTCTGATACTTGGAAACAGTGAGTAATTCATGAATCGTAAGTTAGTGATATCATTGCCATTGTATCCCTGTGACTGAAATGGGACAATAATAGTTACTCACAGTCCACCCAGCCAGCGTGGCTCAGTGGTTGAGCATTGACCTATGAACCAGGAGGTCGTGGTTAGATTCCCGGTCACGGTTAGATATGCCTAGTTGTGGGCTCGGTCCCCAATGTGGGGCATGCACGAGGCAGACAATGATTCTTTCATCATTATTGTTTCTCTCTCTCTATCCTTCTCCCCTCATCTCTGAAATCAATTTAAAAATTTTTATTATTTTTTAAATAAGTCTTTATTGTTGAAAGCATTCCATATGTCCCCTGTTTTCTCTCATTGACCCCCTCCAGCCCAGCCCCCTCCTGCCCCAGGCTCTTACTGCCCCATTGTCTGTGGCCAGGGGCCATGCATATATGCATGCAAGGTTCTTGGTTAATTATTTCCCACCACTCCCCTATCCCACATCCCCGCCTCCGAGATTCTGCACTTGGTGCCATACTTCCATGTCTCTGGATCCACTTCGTTCATCAGTTTATTCTGTTATTTACATTCCACATATGAGTGAGATCATATAACACTTGTCTTTCTCTGACTGATTTTACTTAGCATGATACTTACTCCAGGTCATTCCATGCAGTCTTGAAGAGTAAGAGGTTCTTTTTTACTGCTGCATAGCATCCCATGTTATAAACGTACCACTGCTTTTTTATCCACTCATCTACTGATGAGCACTTGGACTGTTTCCAGACCTTAGCTATTGTAAATTGTGCTGCTATGAACATAGGGGTGCATACATTCTTCCTGAGTGGTGTTTTGGTTTTCTTAGGATATATTCCTAGAAGTAGGATCACTGGATCAAATGGCAGTTCCATATTTAATTTTAATACAAATATATTTAAAGAAAATAATGACTAACAGGGCAAGAGGGAGAAAACCATCTCTCGAAGGAAAATTGAAGGAGTGATTTCCATAAATATGGGGTTATAAACAGTATGGGCAAGCCCCTCACTTCCGGTGGGTATGCCACTCTTAAAGTCTAAGGAATGCTCTCTCAGCACAGTTACCAAGGAACACAGTGCTTGACTGGGAAGAAAAAACCCTCCATTCTAAAGTCTTGTTTGAGAACACACACAATTTAACTTCACTTTCTTCTTGATCCCTAGGCTAAAATAGCAAATAAATGAAGGGCTGAGTTAATTAAATGCATATTTTAAAGGCATTTATCTGCCATTGATTGGCTGAGGCCACTTACAGTAAAGTGTGGAGTAGTTAATAAAAGTGCCGGCCATCTCCTAAAGGAGGTGACCTTGAGGTTATATAATTGTAGCAGTAATTTATTTAGCTTAAAATGAATGTTCTCAATTAGGTCGGGAGGCATTATAATAACACAAGTGGGATTTATATTTGCTTAGGTCTTGGCTGTGAGGGTTTAGTTATTGGATTTGTTTGCCTATATTTAGTCCTCCAATTCATGAGCCTTCCCAGTAAAGATCGGGAGGCTCATTCATGTTGATTAATAGGGGCCCAGTCCTCCCATCGCCAATATTGGCCTGATCA